>OVAN01013583.1:0-12732 GCA_900406275.1 Anastatica hierochuntica
GTTATATACCAAAGGTAGATCAATGTACAACACTTAGTATACGATTTCTAATCTAAGTAGATGGTCAGAATTAGTATTCTGTGCTTAGCTAGTATATTAAATAAAATATTATTTACCTATTTTTTTATGAAAATAATACATAAGTATTCTTACTTATGTTTTTAATAGTTTACATATTTTTAAAATTTTAAAAAATTTAAATTACTATTTTTTCATTTTGTAGGGGTATGAAATGTAGAAAAAAGCCAAAATTGCCGAAAATCCTATTTAGACAAATGCAAGTTTAAATCGTCCCATTTTTCTAATTCTCCCTACAAAAAATGCATAGCGAGAAAACTCTCCTAGTAAATAATAATAATGGAACGTTGAGAAAAGAGTTTCTAATAAAATCCAGCCCAAATCCACTATCATAACATTAATGTAAGGGTAGAGGTTTACTTTGGGTCTTTTCAAGTTTCATATTTTTCCAGGTGATAACATTAAGCCTCGTCATATATTTTTATAGTTCGGATTGCATTCAAATCAAATTTAGTAAAGTAAAAGAAGATATCCAAAATTATCTCGAGTTTGGTTTGGATTCAAGTATTTTTCGGTTTTTTTGATTTAAAATTTTCGAATATTTTTACGGATTTTATTTAGTTTTTTCATGTTTGGTTGGAGATTTTCAAGTTTTTGGGTTTTGGGATTCGGTTTAAGTTTTAGGTTTTTCAAATACCATTTCGGATTGAGATGGGAAATATCCAATATCTGAAATAAGGCTCTATGGAATTTGATAGGATATTTTTACAAATTGGTTTGGTTTGTGATTTTCAGTTCTTTGGGTGTTTCCGATTTAGCTTCCGAGAAGAATCCGCTAGGATTTTTAGGGTTTTTGTGTCCAATTCTAGCTTTTTGAAGCTTGTTCTACTGTTTTGTTTACTCTGTGAGGCTGTGTTTTCACGTGTTAATATTCCATTTTTTGCTAGGGCTTAAAAGACAAATCCTTTTTGAGTCTGCCTTCTTCTTTTTGCAGGGAAGACAAAAAAAAAATCATGTATTTTCTTCGAATTTCGTAAGATATGGATAAAATCAGTGGGTTTCCTGAGGAATTGTTGGTGAAGATATTGTCGTTTCTTCCTACAAAAGTTGCTGTGTCCACCAGCGTTTTGTCTAAGCGATGGCAGTTTCTTTGGATGTCGTCGCCTAAACTTGACTACAATGTTACACATAGATCAGTTTGGGATTTTATTAACAAGAATCTGCCATTGCATAGAGCTCCGGTCATAGAGAGCTTGTGTCTTGCTTTTACTCGTCAACATATTAAACCTGAAGATGTCAAACTGTGGGTTGAAATTGCAGTTTCTCGCTTTGTCCGTGAGCTGGAAATTTCTTATTACTCTTATTATGATAGTGAAAGGATAGTTCCCAGTAGCTTGTTTGCCTGCAAATGGCTTGTGATCTTGAAACTCAAAGGTGCAACACTCATGGATGTTCCCTCTATGGTTTGTTTTCCCTCTCTGAAATCTTTGCAATTGAATGAGGTGGCATACGCAGATGAAAAATCCCTTGAAGAGCTTCTATCTATTTGTCCTGTTCTTGAAGATCTTGATTTGCTTCTTTCAAATGCCAATATGAAAAAGATCACAGTTAGTGTCCCATCTCTGCAGAAGTTATCACTCCATTTGCCTGATCAACAAGTTTTAGAAGGGTATGAGATAGATACTCCTTCTTTGAAGTATTTGAAACTTGAGGATTGGAATTATATGGAACACCACTCTTTGTTTAAGAATATGCCTATGCTTATGGAAGCATATGTCGATATTCTATTCCATGATCTCAAGAGCTTCATTGGATCAATCACGTATGTCAAGCATCTTACAATATGTTCAAAGGTTATGTTTATCAAAATGCAAGTCTTCAGAAGTTCAGTCTTATTTATAGACTCATTTATTGACTTTAATATCATTGTTTGTAGGATACGTACGGTGATGGTTTTGTTTTCAGCCATCTAGAACATCTGAAGTTATGTGTGTGCCAAAGGGGTTCATCAAACCTCCTTGCCCAGTTGCTCAAAGATTCTCCCAACTTACAAGTATTAGACATCTCTATGTTTGAAGTAAGTATCTCTGATAAACTGTCTTTTGTTTGTTTGATGCCGAGTGTGTTTTAAGCTAATTATTTTGCTCTGTTTCAGTGTCATTGGGATCATGACTATGATGAGCTCAATGACATGGTAAGCTGGACTCAGCCAAGTCAAGTTCCTGAATGCATTTTGTCGAGTCTACAGATTTTTAACTGGTCAGGATACCAGGGTAGACCACAAGACAGAGACATTGCGGTTTACATCTTGAAAAATGCTCGACAGTTAAAGAAGGTGACAATCTTGGCTTGTGTTCCAAACCTTGACATGATGGAGGAGTTGACACTTACTTCATGAGCTTCAACCACCTGCGAGCTCGTAGTTGTTGACGACATTGGCACTCGCTAGATGTTCTCTGTTGTATAGTAAAATTATAGTTTCATCTGTTTTCATGTGTCCAACAATGATCATTTTGCTCTAGTGATTTTGATTCAACATATTTTAAAACTTAAGAAGACTCGACATGTAAGCCAAGGTAATGCTCTTTGTGAATTGGATTCCACATAATCAAAATCGTTAGATCATTTAACTTACAAATTTTGTAGATTATCACTTTAGTTTACCATGTAATAGTAACAATTTTGTTTATTTTGTAAAAATTTTAGAAAGAAATATGATATTTTATTAATTACAAATATATATATATGTATATATATATATATATATATTTGTCGTCATAAATAAATATATATATATATAATATTTGATATTATATAAAATTCATATGTAAATGTTGGCAAAATTTGATATTTGTAGCTCATTATTTAAGTTGGCTTCTATATTATTTGTAATAGTATTATACTACTAATAATCTTAAGTGTGGATGTATGTAACTAATTTTCCATTTGGTTTGATAAATTTATGTTCTTCATATACATTTTTCTAAACAGTAGTGTTAATGTTAAGCTAATGAAATAATATGTCTTTTGTTTTTTGTGGTTAACGTTGGGTTCAAAAAGTTATACTTGTTCATCCAACAAAAATTACCCAACAATTACTTTTATGTCACTATAAAACTAAAATTTTAGTTCACATTTGTTTAGAGTTGAAAAAATGAAAAGCGTGATAATTTCTGTCTAAAACAAAAGTTTATTTGTAACATTTTTTTGATAAATATTATTTGTAAGTTGATATCTTCAATTGTTATAATTTGATATTTAGGGGATTTCTTTTATTTAAAAATTTCTCTTTCCTTTTACGTTTTGTGATGATCGTATAACTATTCATATTTTATTTGTACTTTATGATATAGATTGTATTGTATAAAATATTTAAATTTAAATATTTATGGTTTTCTTTTATTTTCATCTTGGTAACTCGTTTTTCTATTCTCTAATTCATTCTTTTTTAAAAAAAATGGATTGGCCCAAAATTGAAAGATTTTTCCACAAAATTCCCTATTTTTCTAATTTAATTTCTTCGGAGATAAAATTTTATTGGAAAAGATCATTCGACTAACCAGAATCTTTATAAGTTTTTAATAATCTTTTAAATATTATATCTCATTTATAGATAATGTATGTGGGTTTTACCATATTCTATGATGTCTCTTTTATTTTAAATGGTCTAACCACAACTCTATCCTCCTTTCATCAATTTTCATTCATATACAAATCTGAACGTTCTTCATTGCAATTCTAGTGTTGTGCTCACATTACTTTTAAATTATTTAGTTTTTTTAGAGTTATTATTCTCCATCTTTCGTTAGCAATTAGTACTCACAATACATGAAAATTTAACCAAATATAGAGGCAAATAAATTATAATACTTATTTGTCTAAGATAAAGTTTTGATTTGCAAAATTAAAACTTGTAGATAAATAAAGAAATCTTAATTTCTTATATCTTAAATTGCACTTTAATTCTTCTCTTTACACTATTCTGGTAATGTTAAATCACTCATCAATTGGAGAATTTTTTTATTTTAGTTTTAGTTAATTAAGATTTTTTTTTATTAAAATAAAATATGGCATGGTTTCTTTATTTAAAAGATTTATGATAGTTGTTTTTTTTCCTCTTTGCAAATATTATATAATTTATTTTAAATGATAATATGAATCATTAAAAGTGAAATTTTAAAATTATTTGTGGATGATATTTATATAGTATAGATTTATATAGAGTTATTTTTCCATTTCTGAATAATCCGAAAATGAAAACTATATTAAGCCATAAAATATGTTTTGGTGGTCATTATGCGGTATATGTTTACTGAAATCATAAACTTTTATGTAATCGTCAATTGTTTAGAGAGTGTGAAATTTTAACACTTGTTTGAATGAAGTATGAAATAAGAGATTCAAAATCATGATTGTATCTAATCGGAAGTTAGCTTTACTTAAATAACTACCAAAAAGAAGCTTCTGAATTCGCCTGCAATTGTTGCCCCCAAATTCATCACCTTTCTAAAATTATTGTGATAGAGGTGGTATAGTCGGAGCTGGTAGCATAATAGATAGACTCATATGAACCCATTGTCACTCTGGTTATGTTATTTGCCAAAAAGATTGAACCAAAATATTAAAGCCAAGCTGTTCACCACTTTGGTATTACTGTACCGATATTCGGTTAACCGAGTAGCTAAATTTTTGAACATACTCAAAGGATCGTACACGTTCGTAGGAAGAGGATGAAGATGATCTGATGAAACATTCTGCCAAGACTCACGAATCTCAACATTCACATCTCTTTGCTATTCTCTTCTTACCCCTCTCACAGTCTTACTAAACCATATGAAGTTCATGACATCCGGTGCAGCTGATACACCAAATACATGACAAAGATATATAAGAATGTAACGTAGTTAGGATGTAACTAATTTGGAAATAAATTCCCATCATACTGAAACTGACAAAGAAATATGAACTTCTAGAAACATCTAGAAGAAAGAACATGAACTAACCTACGTGATCAATTGTATGCTAATGAGTAATGGTAGAGAGTATTTCTCTTTGTATCCTTGAGCTTGGAGGGTGATACCAGCTTTTTATTTACTTCAATTCCTTCATGGGAATTAACAGTACATGGCATTCAAATATTAAGATGTAAAAATTAAGATATTATCAACTAATATGAAGAAAACATTACTTGTACCTCCCACCAAAAACACCCAACAGCCGTGTATGTTTCCCGCTCGAAATTGTGGGCATGTGCTGGTGGGATCTCCAAGATTCTGCAATGCAGCTACCATCAACTACGTAATCATTAGAAACATGCAATTAGTGGATTGTTCGAGGGGAGAGCAGAACATATGTAATACCGATATCTTTGTATAGTTTGAGTAGAAAGTTCTTTTAGGGAACATATAGAGAGTCTATTACCAGTTCTAGAAGTTTCAGCAAAATGTTGTTGGCAAATGTTGTGGCCATTTCCTCAGACTCAGCCACGTATATAGAATCTATGTTGATTATTCTTCTTTTCTTTTCCTCAACTACATCACTATTATCTTCACTGTCAGTGTAAATTTTCCTCACTCTCTTGCGTTTAGTTCTTGTTACTCTTCTGATCCAAAACCTTCTTTTTCTTCCTCCTCCTCCTCCATAGCTCCTTTATCCTTCTTAATCGTTTCTTTCATTCTCTTTCCCCTCCTTCCCTCTCTACACTCTTTTCCTCATGATCCACTTTCCTCGATAGAAATCGTTTCTTTTTCTGCAGAAATCGACAACCAATTCCCCAAGTGCGTATTGTGAAAACCAACTCTTTGCTGGTTTGTAAGAATGAGATAAAAAATGATACAACTCGCTTTACCTTTAACAACGGCTACTTCAATATATGTTTTGGCGGCTACTCTTGCTAAGAGAGCCTATGAATCACCATCCTCATCAAACAAAACTTTTGGACTCAGATGATCTATGCAAATTGATCTTCAGCACCTGGCCTGAAACTCAAAAAAGAAATTTGTTAACTTGTGAGAGATTTGAAAAAAGTTAATGGGATGTGAAAGTCATACATGAAAATTTTCTGTTATTGTTTGTTTTTCTTCTTCCTTGGGCTCTTCATGAGGCTTGAGGAAAAAATCCCCTTCATTATCTCACTGCTCTTGGGTTCTAGAGCGATTAAGCACTGGAAGACTCTTTTTTCTTCATTTTCAGGATTTTTAATTGGATTCTAGGGGTCTTTGGTAGACCAAGTGAAGTAGAAAGGTTTATCAGGACAATCCACCTATGAAAAGGTATTCCATGTCAGAGCTTATTGAATGATTCATGAACAAACTTGACCTGCCAAAATAGTGATTCTTTCATCAATCTCAAGGTGGGGAAAAAGCAGTAGAATAAGTGACACAGAGGAAAAGATGTGTAACCTGTTTCTTGGCGGGGAGAAAAGCAAATATCCAGGTTTATAAGTGCGTTTTGATGAAGTTCTACAACATGTCTAATTTCTTCTCAATCGATACAATCATCACTCTGCAAAAAGTGAACATAAAAATATAGCAGGCTTAGTACGGTTCTGCAATATCCTTATACCACACATGATTTGCAATTCGAAGTACCTAGAGCTGTGAACACTCGAAATTTGGATGCTTCATGAACAAACTTGACATGCCGAAATAATGATTCTTTCATCAATATTGGAGTCTCATCCATGTGCTGAAGCAAGTGATTCAGTGGTCTCTGCCATGATCTCGCCGTCTTCTCTGTCAAGGAATTAAGGATTTTTAAAATGTGAAGAAAGTCTGGAAACAATTATTCAAAGGCAGTTTAAAAGACTTTACAAACACCATTTATTTTATGCCCAAACTCCTCTTTTGAAATGCTAGGACATGCCTATAAACGTCCATGTTATTACAATCTTTATGAACCAGGAAGCCGACCTAATGTTCAAATAACACATTTCATAACCTTTCTCAAGTTTATCAGTTATTTTCTTCTAATAAAATTCTTATATTGTAACTTAAAAATCGACATAACTTAGCTTACAGCAAATTGTTAACAAAGCTATCTAACCTCATAATGAGATCAGATAACACCAAATAGATTATGAACCACATGCCATATAATGACACCGTTACATTGAGTAATCGATGACAAAATTATAGAAAACATATTCACATCTAACGTGTTCCCGTACAGATGAAATTAAAGTAGATCAAAGCACGACCATAAGCTTAAGCAACACAAAATCGAACAGAAACACGATGCAATCGGAAACGAAACTAAACATTATGAATGAGAGGCAAAACGTTGTCCCTAACCTTAGAATGATCACACGCCGGCGAAGAAAAAAAGTCAGAGCGGGGAGCGGCGGCGTCCCGGAAATAAGGATAATCAATGGAGGGTTTCTTTGGAGAAGAGTGTCAGCTTTATATAAGCTGCTTCGATGACTCGTAGGTGGCGATGTTGCGTTTTACAGTAGAGGTGGTGGAGCGACAGAGCTATTATTACGACATATATAATGCAGACAATTAATGATTTCGCGTAACGGGTGGATGGTGGGGAGACGAAGAGGGTTAAATAAAGAAAGAAGGTGAAAGAAATTAGAGTTGGGAGACGGCGGAGGATTTTGCTTTCTCGGGAGAGGAAGTGAAAGACGAATAGGTCCACGTTGGATCTGAAGTGAAAAGAGAAGAAGGAAGGGTTAAATTTTTGGGCCAAAGTTGGGGAGAATAATGAATTTGGGTTCACATTTCTTACATTTTGTGTTGTTACGTAGAGAGAATGACGTGGCAGAAGGAAAGTGTTGTGTTTAAAGCTGATGTGGCATATTGAGCCTGAAAAGTCCTCTCAACAAAACAAACACAATTGTAAGTAGCAATAAACACTATAAGGCCATGTTCATTCATGTTCATTCGACGTTCTTAACATGGTTTCTTAACAATTTTTTAATTTTAAAAAAAATAAATCAATTGCCTAAGAGTCGGCTCTTAGAGCATGCCCATTTGAGAACTCGGGGGAGCTCGAATCTCAACCCCTTTTTGGATTATTTAAAATTTTTTAATATTTTTTTGGTTGATTTTTTTAAAAAAAATTAATAAATGAACCAATCGCGGTCCGCCACGTGTCGTGGGGCCCGCGAACAATTGCTGAACCCCCCTTTACGAGAGCCACCCTACGAGACAATATCATCAAAAATACATTATTATAATAATTTACTTTTTGGGGATTTGTGTGATTTTCTCCTTTGATCTCTCAATGGAGATGCTTTTAAGGCTCCTAATTAAGAGCCGACTCTTAGGAGTTTTTTAGTTTTTTTTTGGATCAGAACAATTTCATTTTCAGATCCGTTTCAGATCCGTTTTTTTTTGTTTTTCGGTTTTTGAATCCGTTACATATTTATTTACGATTTTTGAAGTTTCGGTTCCGTTTCAGATCTGTTTAAAATGTCCCGAGCCGAACCCAAAATACCCGAAAATATCCGTTTCGGTTCCGTTTCAAATCCGTTTTTTTTGTTTTTCGGTTTTTGGATCCGTTACATATTCATTTACGATTTTTGAAGTTTCGGATCCATTTCAGATCTGTTTAAAATATCCCGAGCCGAACCCAAAATACCCGAAAACATCCTTTTTGGTTCCGTTTCGGCTGCGTTTCAGATCCTTTTTTTTTGTTTTTCAGTTTTTGGATATGATACGGATCAGTTTACGATTTTTAGAGTTTCGAATCCGTTTCGGATCCGTTTCGGATCTGTTAAAAATATCCCGATCCGAATCCAAAATACCCGAAAATATCCGTTTCATATCCGTTTTTTTTTTTGTTTTTCAGTCTTTGGATATGATACGGATCTATTTACGATTTTTAGAGTTTCGGATCTGTTTAAAATATCCTGATCTGAACCCAAAATATCCGAAAATATCCGTTTCGGTTTTGTTTCATATCCGATTTTTTTTTAGTTTTTGGATATGATACGGATCTGTTTACGATTTTTGGAGTTTAGGATACGTTTCGGATCTGTTTAAAATATCTTGATTCGAACCCAAAATACCCGAAAATATACTTAAAAATACTCGAAAAATACCCGAAATTATACCTAAAAATGTTGAAAAATATTTCGGGTTTTGTTTAAGTAAAAAAAGAATTTTCATTTAAGAACTCTATCTGGGATTCTTGCAATAATTGACCAAAATTGCTAAGAGCACCCTCATTGGGGTTTCTTAACATGAGTTTCTAAACAAAATATTAATAAAAAAATAAAAAAAGGAGAGAGAGTCTCTCATTTAAGAGACTCCCTTTTAAAAGTGTAGTATTTTGATTGGTTTACAAAAAAATGGTTATTAAATTTAAATTATAAAACTAAGTTATATTAAAAAAAATAATATAATAATGTTTGAGAAACTCTTGGTGAGATACTCAACAATAATGATGCTCTAAGAACCCCTTTGGAATTCTTATTCTAAAAAATTAATTAAAAAAATGACTCAAAAACCGTTTGGGATTCTTAGCATTGAACATGCTCTAACCTTCCAATCATAAAGCAAAATAGCAAAAACGATCAATCATATTTATATGAACATAATAGAGAGAGATTCATCAGGCTTTTACATGCTAAGACCAATTCGTCAGAAATGAGATACTTTATCCCCAATAGTGCTTTCAAATTTGTCCATATATTAAGTAATGGCCAAGAAATTAGAATTCGGATTCCTCAAAGAGAATCAATTCAAAGACGAAGAAACTTACAGCTGGAAACCGAGTATCGAGCTTCTTCCTCATCGTTTGATTTCTCCCAATCCAGAAACAGCCGAAGAAGAAAAAAAAACAACCGAAACAAAAGAAACAAAAACAAAGTACCAATTACTGATAACCAATCAATCAGTTAATAGAATTCTGGTTTTGTAAACCGATTTAGTTTTCGGTTCAACAATTGGTCTGTACTCTAACAAGATTGAATTTAGTCTGGTTTAACAGAGCTGCTAAATGGTCCCTGCGATCTTTTTCTTGGTCGGTAACGACCCTGTAATCTATTCCTTCCGCATTTTAACCACACAAAAAAATACGATATGAGAGATTGAACAAGTAGGTCAATGATTGCATCACCCAATATGGAAAAAGTACGGTACAAATAATCTGCGCCCGTAAAAATTGAAATCATATGAAATTTTGCCGATTGTGGACTTTATTTAACAACGACAAAAACAATGAATTGGCCGATGCCGACTAAGTTGAATTTTTCCAAAAGCTTGAGTTACGAATATGCCAATCCTATGGAATTAATCCAGTAAATCTACTGAAAATAATCTCTTTAAAATTTTAAATTATGAGATCTTAACTAAAATTTTAGAAGTGAGAGTAATCAGTATTTGCTAACAAAAAAAATAAAAGAAAGAAATGACCAAACTATTCACGACATGCCTATATCAATCTCAGCCGTCCAAATTTAACCGCATCTATTTCAAATAGATCAACGGTGACAATTCACTCTTGAGTACGACAGTAAAGAGAGTATATAGTAGTACATAACAAGAATTGCTTCTCTCTCTATCTCCTTCAAATTCAAATCACAAAGAAAAAGTGTAAAAGAAACAAAATCAATGGCTTCTCCGAGGATCAAAACCATGGCACTGTACTCTACTTACCAAGAATACTGTATCGATTTCTTCGGAGACGATTTGATCGTCACCGTAACGCCGACACCTTCCGTCATCAGGCGATGGATCAGCTCCGCCATCTTCAACCACCGTCGTTCGCGCTCTTATCAGCCACTCGTCGTTGGAGTTAGCGTTCAGTGGACACCGCCTTTTTATCGCTCTGATTCCGATTATTCACCGGATCGCTACTATTCCGATTCTCCGCCGGCGAGTTACGATCCTCCAGCCGATACTCTCCAGATATGCGTTGGTAGGCGGTGTATCATCATCCAACTCGCTCACTGTGACCGAGTCCCTCTAATCCTCCGCAGATTCCTCGCTGATTCAGAAACAACGTTCGTCGGCTTTTGGAATAGTCAAGACGCCGGAAAGCTAGAGCGATCAAGACACGATTTGGATATTGGAAAGCTTCTGGATATAAGGAAGTTCGTGGAAGATTCGGAAGGAAGAAGCCTGAAGCGTTGTTCGTTTGAGCAAATTGTTGAGGTATGTATGGGTTATGGGGGAGTTAAGTTAGATCCGGTGATAAGCTTGAGTGATTGGAGCGTTTACAATCTTTCTCATGATCAGATTCTTCAAGCGTCGATTAAAGCTTTTGTTTGCTACGAGCTTGGTGTTTCAGAAAAGCTGTGGGAAGTTCGTTAAGAAACTTCAATAAGGAAAAGGAAATGTAATAATCATTGATGCTAATCTTGAAATCTTTCTTCTGTTTGTGGTTTTTTGAGGATTCAAAGCGGTGTTTTGTTTCTTCACTCCTTATGAGTATAATTAGTCTCCTTTGATCATCTTACAGTTAGTTTTTTAATCATAAGATGATATACGAAGATTATTGGGGATAAGTATTGAAGTAGGAAGATCCTAACTAATATATAAATGATATGTATACTCATTGCCAATTAAGCCATGTAACTTAATAAAGATGCAACTTTAACATAAAACTACTATGTCCGTGTTACGCGCGGGTTTGTGTTCGTAATTTTTTTTTGTTTCAATATTAAGTTGTGGTTTGTTTATGTTGTTTATTCTTTTATAGTTTTTTTTTTTATTTTTGTTTCTATTCAGTGTATAATGTTTAGAAGTTAATTAACTTGAATATGTTTATTGTAGCAAATGTTAACGTTTTTAAAATTTAGAAGATGTTCAATAGTTGTAGCGTTTTTAGAGTTATCGACAAAGTTTTCCAACAAAACATCTTTTCGTATTGTGGAGATATTTATCGGTGCTCATATAGTACTTAGACGTGTCAACATATCTGAACAATATGCTAGGCACGTTTGTTCTTAACAAATCTTTTTTCCTTTGAAATGGTAGCAAATTTGTAAACTAAAATAGAGTTATTGTAGTTGATATTGTTTTTGTTGAATTAATGATTTGTGTAAAGTTTTTGAAAAATTGCTTAAAGTTTTTGAACATATTTTATGCTTTTAAAAAGTATATATTCATATTTGTTCATATTTTTCCAAATTAATCTAGAAGATATAAACAAATTTTGAATAAATAATTTTGAACAAATTGTTGTAACAAATAGTTTGTTCATGTTTTTAAAAATTAATCTAGAAGATATGAGTTTTGAAGTTCATTAAAGTACAAAATTTATTCGATTAAACGTATTTTGTGATTGTAGCAAATCAAACAGCCTCTGCACTGTTACAAAACCATAACGTTATAATCATCACCCCCAAACACATATTTATGTTTTTGTCTAAAACCTATTGGTCTATTAATCATTTCACCCTGCAATAAACTTAGAGTTTATCATTCACAAACCATAATGCATGAACAAAAATTTATCTAACAAAATCATCATGTCAAGGGAAGTCGGTTGATAAAACCGAAATCTCATCTTTTTCCGGGTTATTGGTGGCTTCACGCTTGTGAAGAAATAATATGAGTATTGGTTAGCTCGTGGGTCTTTGCATGGAGCAATATAATATTACTTTGTAAACTAACTCTTTACTGAAATTTAAGTTATTTATGTTTGTTTTTTTTCAAGAATTTATTCGTTAATTATGTTTTAAAAGTAATATTAATTATATATCACATATACTATTAAAATTATTTAATATAAATTTAATTTATTTTAAATATGTTTTAG
>OVAN01013584.1:142-12732 GCA_900406275.1 Anastatica hierochuntica
GGATCGATCGATCCATGTCCCTTCACAGGACAAGGATCGATCGATCCCTGTCATTCTGTGAGGAATTTTTTCAGTCTTCTCGAGACTTTCTTCGGTGCTTGAAATCCACTTCATATATGTTCTTTTAGTCCATTCAAGCTCCGTTCCTGTAAAAACATCAAAGAACAACAAACCGCGCAAAAACGATCCGAATACATACTAAAAACCGCAATTCTCGAATGAAAACCGTAATAAAAACCGACAAAATACGAATACATCAATGATATGTTTTACTTTTCAACTAACATTTATTTTCTGAGTGTTTGTCTCTTATAGGCAAAGACGTGCTTAGTGTCTTATGAAAAAGGCTAGTGCCTCAGGCCCCCACTTCTAGTTATGCATTTTAAAGCCCCATACATATCTTTAGGTAGTAGTTTCTATTATTTTGTTCTTCTATGTTAGAAGTCCTATAATTTAAAGTAAAATCTTACAACTAAGTTAGAGCTATTTAAGTAAAGACAAATGATGTGTCAGTATTTTAGTGGTTTTTATCATGGTTTTCACACGAGATTTATAATTTTTAGTATGTATTCGGATCTTTTTGGCGCGGATTTGTGTTCTTTGTTGTTTTTACAGAAATCGAGTTTGGATGTGCGAGAAGAATGCATTTTAGATATATTTTAAGCTTGGAAGGAAATTTTCTTGAAGGCTAGAAAATATCGAGAAAAATGGACAAGGATCGATCGATCCCTGTGCCTGGATCGGTCGATCCCTGTCCCTGGATCGGTCGATCTCTGTCCCGATTTTTAGACGGATTTTACGAAGAACTAGACCGAACTTATTTTGAACCGGATTTGAATACTAAGACATAGACTTGTGTTTCCTGTTTCATTATGCACTTTTACAGACTTAGGAGAGCAGAGATTTATTTTGTAACCTTAGGAGAAGAGGCATCTTTGTACTTCGATCTGAGAAGCTTTCGGAACCCTTTTACTCTTGTTTTTGTTAAATACAATCATGTGTCTCTTGAATTTGATCTGTGTTTTTATAATTATCATGAGTGAGTAGTCTGATCGTTGAGCTTAGGGTTCTCACATAGGGATTCATGAATTGTTGATGTACAATTGCATGATTAGAAACTTAAACTAATGGATCTTCATCTAAAATTGATCTTAATGCATGAAATTGAATTGATCACTTAGTTTATGAACTTAGGTAATTTAACGCCTTGAAAGTGTTTGCTTAAGTGCCTGAAAGAATCATAGATGAGCAATTCTTCTTAAGCCAATGTAAATTGATGTTTAAGTGAATTGTGAGCATATCAAACCTGTTAGTAATGCATGATTAGAAATCGANTAATTAGTGTTTGAGTTCAAGACGATTTTAAACTTGTTTCGTAGTCTAAAATTTGAATCAAAAATGAATTGTTTCCTTGAGAATACCCGATGCCCAACACTTCTTTAATTGATTTACACCCCGTCGTTGCTGCCTACTTTTTTGTTCTTTTCATTTTGTTATTTGCATCATCTTAAAAGACATCTTTTTAGTCTTACCCCGCTCTTTGATTTTACATTCTTCGTGCTACCTTTGGTCTCTGTAGAATCGATTCCGAACCACTACAACGTACTTCTGTGCGCTTGCATTGTTATCTCAGATGAAAACCTAAGCTATTAAGTTTTATGGCGCCGTTGTCGGGGACCAATAAAGAATCTTAAAACGTAGGATCATTACGCGCCTAAGGCATTTTTCTTTATTTTGTTTAATCTCTTCTTTTTCTTCTTTGTTTTTGTGCTTTCAGGTGCATGAATAGGCCTCATACTAGAAGCCAAGGGATCAAGAATCTTCTCGAATTCGATCCTGAACCTTCACGTCTAGAGAGACAGAAGAAGAAAGAGAAGTTGCTAGAGGTTATTGAAGAATTTGAGTTTGCTCAAATCATGGGTGACAACTTGGGAGACCCCATTCAAGTTCATCATAATCCTCTCTATCCTGGAGTCCTTCCGGGAGCTGACCCACCTGCTGGAGGCTATGGTAATGTTGGTGCTCAGCAAGCTGGCCAGCAGAATATTGCAGTTGAGGGACAACAAGGCGTAAATCAACCTCGATAGAGGATGACTCTGACGCAGTATGACACTCCGGAGGCCTTCTATGCGAATTGTGCTGGGATTCGTCCGCCTCCCATTGAGAGAAGGGATTTTGAGATCAAGAGTGGTCTCATAAACTTGGTGCAGCAGAATCAAGATCATGGGTTGCCATCACATAAGCTAATGCACCATCTGGATAGGTTTGAAGCCATCTGCAATACTATCCAGCACAATGGAGTGCCTACTGAAGCTCTGAAATACAAGTTATTCACTTTCTCTCTAAATGACAAGGCTACAAGATGGTACAATAGCCTAGAGTCTGACTCTCTGAGGACATGGGACAAGATCAAGGCTGCTTTCCTTAGTCATTTCTTCACAAAATTAAGGTCTATGTCTCTGCGGAATAAGATTACATGATTTCACCAATTGGGTACTGAGAGTTTTCATGCAGCTTAGGAAAGATTCAGAGAATACCTCAATGATTGTCCTCATCATGGGTTCTCAGATTGGAATCTCCTCAACATTTTCTACAATGGGGTTGAGGAGAAGTATCAGAATGCTATGGACACCACTAGCAATGGTGATTAGTACCAAGACTGTGGAGGAAGCTTATCAATTGGTGAATAACATGGCAAATACTCAGGCCAATCGCAGATAAGACTATGATCGAGGTATAGGGGTTGTGCCATCAGAAGCTAAGAAAATTGATGATCTTCAGTCAAAGCTCGATGAGCTAATGAGGAGAGATTAGCATGGAGTTAACTTTGTTGGTGAGAATAACCAAGCACCTGTGCTTCAAGAGCAGAAAGTGAGAAAGATGTACCAGGAATTCATGTCTTAGGAGCTGAATGGTGGACAAGCAGATGTGAATAACATTGGTGGTGAAGGAAACTTCGGTAATAAAGGTTTCAACCAACAAAATCAGTTCCAGAACAAGTCATACAATCAGAATAAGAGTGTCTTCAACTCCGAATTTCAGAAAAAGAATCAAAACCGTGGTTTGGAAACAGTGGCTATCAGCAGAAGCAGTTTGGTTTAAGAGGATTCAAGAAAAACTATCAGTTGAGGTATCAAAATCAGAACCAAGGACAATCTTCTGCTGCTTCTCAAGATAGTGATCTGAAACAAATGCTCCACCTAGTGCTAGAAAATCAGAATAAGTTTGCTGCAGAGATCAATCAGAAAGTCGATAGCATGTACAGTGACCTCAATGGGAAGTTTGAGGCTATGAGTGTTCGAATGAAGATGCTGGAAACAAAGGTTTCTCAGACTTCTGCGAGAAACAGAGCTCCCCCAGGTATCATTCCAGCCAAACCGGAGAAGAATCCAAAGGACTACTGCAATGTTATCATAGTTTGAAGTGGAAACACGATCGAAAACTCGTCAGGGACGCCGATCAATCGATCCCAGGTATAGGATCGATCGTTTCCTGTATCAGAAACCCATAGAAAACTGCGAAATTTGGCGATTGATCGATCATCTGATGCAGTCGATTAATCAGAAAAAGGACAAGGATCGATCGATCCCTGTCCCTGGATCGGTCGATCCCTGTCCGATTTTCAGACGGATTTTTCGAAGAACCAGACCGAACTTATTTTGAACCGGATTTGAATACAAAGACCTAGACTCGTGTTTCCTGTTTTATTATGCTTTTTTTACAGATTTTTAGATAGCAAAGATTTATTTTGTAACCTTGGGAGAAGAGGCATCCTTGTACTTCGATCTGAGAAGCTTTTGGAACCCTTTTACTCTTGTTTTTAATAAATACAATCATGTCTATCTTGAATTTGATCTGTGTTCTTACAATTACCATAAGTGAGTAGTCTGATTGTTGGGTTTAGGGTTCTCACTTAGGGATTCATGAATTGTTGATGTAAAATTGCAGGATTAGGAACTTAATCTAATGGATCTTCATCTAGGATTGATTGTAATGCATGAAATTAAATTGATCACTTAGTTTTTGTACTTAGGTAATTTAACACCTGGAAAGTGTTTGTTTAAATGCCTGAAAGAATCATAGATGAGCAATTCTTCTTAAGCCAATGGAAGTTGATGTTTAAGATAATTGTGAACATATCAAACATGTTAGTAATGCATGATTACAAATCGAGGGTCAACAAAAGTTAGTCTCGAGATTTCTAATACATAGGGAGTTGATACTACGAAAGTAGATCAGTTCTTCATTAGTGTTTGAGTTCAAGACGGTTTTAAACTTGTTTCCTAGTCTAAAATTTGAATCAACAATGAATGGTTTCCCTGAGAATACCCGATGCCCAACACTTCTTTAATTGATTTACACCCCGTCGTTGCTGCCTGCTTTCTTTGTTCTTTTGATTTCGTTATTTGTATTATCTCAAAAGACATCGTTTTAGCCTTAACCCGCTGTTTGATTCTACATTCTTCATGCTACCTTAGGTCTCTGTGGATTCGATCCCGAACCACTACAACATACTTTTGTTATCTCGGGCGAAAGCCTGAGCTGTCAACAAACATAAATCATATATATCATAAAAATAATATTAAATTTTTTTAATTTTGAAACGCTAATGTTTAGTATTTTATTTTTAGTCTTGGCCGTATTCTATGTTTTCAATTAAGGTTTGTAATTTTCTACCTCTTCATAACAATCTTGTGTGTATTTTATACAAAATTTACCATTCTCGATCGTATTTTTAATTATATTTTCCAAATTTTGTCTTAGGCCCCATGAAGTCTAAGTACGGCACTACTTATAGGTATTTTTATGTCCAATTTTACTCTTCCAATCCGTTCTAGAACGAATAAACAAAATTTTAATCGAGAGTAGTAACATTTATTTTGTTTATAAATTGCATCAAAGAGGGGGGGGAGGAGGGAGAGGAGATCTAAAAAAAATTAAATAGATTATTCATGTGAGAAGATTTTTATTTTGAATATCTAAATCAGAAAAAATCTGATTTTAAACCTTCAAGGTGACACATGCTAGCACTTTAAATCTCGAACTTTTTTCGTTAGCAGTTTAATACCTCAAATTGAATTTTTTTCAAAACAAACCTTGAAGTCTTTTCTCCCGCTTGCGCCACCACACCGCTTGGCAGAATAGTTAACGACATCTATCATATTTAAAAGGTGCATAGTTTTCCCCTTAAAAACGTGTTCCTTATCAAAAAATTAAAACCATTGAAAAAAAGATAAATCAACATAACACCCAAATCGATTTTAGAATTTTGGATATTCAAAAAAGGGGAAAAGACGGGAAACATCATGTTTAAGGGAATCAAATGGATTTTAGCCTTAATGGGGTAAGTCATCTACGAATTCGTTTTATAAATCGTGTTTTAGTTTTGTGAGTTTTGACATTTGTTCTGTATACACAAGGGTTTGATTGTAGAGATTCGATAGATCTTGCATCAACTTTGGGTGTACCGATTTAGAAATTCATTGGGGATAATGTATTTAAGGGTAAAGATTTCTAAAGGGTTCAATTTTTTATTTTATTGCAATGACTAGATGGAAGAAACTCAAAATTCACTTTGGTGGTACGATGAAGAAAATTGATGAACGCTGGGGTGGAAGGTATCTGAGTTATTGTGGGAGAAGTTTGTAGATTTTAGCCTTAGTGAAACACTCATCAAGTCACCACTGGGGCTGATATGGTTTAAAGAGGAAAAGAATCAGATGAAGAAAATCAAGTATGTCTTTGATAACATGGATGTTGGGATGGGGTTGATAGCTTTTGTTGGAAATTAGGATAAATTGTAGAAGTTTTATCGAACATGAATGTTCTGAACACATGCGAGGAGTTATTCACGGCCTACCAAGCAGTCTAAGATAGAATGTGCAGTTTGAGAGTTTGAATAAAGATGAGCATATAAATTAAGATTTTACTAATAATGAAGATGATAATGAAGTTGACTTGCCAAAAGAAGATGATGAGCCTCCAGAATCAGAGGATGCAAGAAATTCCAATGAGAGTCTGATTGGATATCGACTGAGGTTGATGAGAATATAAATGAAGATGAGAAACTAGTGAGAATGAGGCTCTGAATGGTGATGGTAATTTGAATGGTAATGAGATCTGGATGAAAATGTGGTTTTTTTTAATGGAAATCATGCTCTCCATGATGATAAGTTTGATGAAAATGAGGATGTCCCTGATGATAATCTGAATGGGAATCAGGCTGCTCCTGATGTGGTTGATGATGGTGATGAGGTTGTAGTGGATGCAACTGATGGTGCTAATGATGATAGGTTTAATTATGCCTTTGAGGAATGTATGAATGTAGTACTAGACAAAAGATCATACAGACAGTGAAGATGAAAGGGAACCAATGGATGTGGAATACTTAAATATACCAATAGATACAAAAGATGAATGGGAAGCATGGAAAAGAAAGAGAAAAGGAAAAGGGAGAGTTAAAGGGAAGGATAAATATCATGGATATTATGATAAGGAGTCATATATTTGGATATTTTAGAAGTTCAATAGTGGATTAGAGTTTAAGGACCAATTGTTGAAGTATTCTTTTTAAAACTCAATATGATGTGAAGATGGCAAAATCTGAGAGTTGGAGGATTGCAGTTATCTGTTGCTCTGAAAAGTGTCAATTCAAGGTGTATTGCTCAGTGGAGAAATCAATTAATAGATGGATGTTGAAGGTCTATCGCATGAAACACAATCATGGCAAGTCAAGCAGAATATCGATGTTGAAGTAAGGAGTAATTGCTAGAGTATATAGAGAAGAATTGCGTAGATATATCAACTTACAAGCAAAAACCATTAAAGATGTATTAAAGGCAAGGTATAATATAGTGGTATCCATTTCTAAGTGCTACATTGGAAGATATATTGCCTTGCAGACAATCTTAGAAGCTTAGAAAACACAATTTGAGAGGCTTTGGGATTACGACGCAAAGTTGCATCGATCAAACAAGGGTATATACACTGATTTATGTACCAGAGAGGTTTATTCAGCTCAGATGATCAATTGTTTTTATATATGTTTTGAACAACTCCGTACACCATGGAAGAATTGTTGCGTACTTGAAATTCGTCTTGATGTATGCTTCCTAAAATGAGATTTAAGTTAAGATTTGCTTGCAACAGTTGGTAAAGATGCGGATCACAGAAAGTATCCCATTGCATGGGCAATTGTGAGAGTAGAAAACAAAGAAACTTGGATTTGGTTTGTGAAAAAGTTGAAAACTGACCTGAATTTGGAAAATAAACAAGACTTTACAATAATATTTGATAAAAACAAGATAAAAATACTTTTGCTTATGTTATCATACTTTATATTCTTTTTTTGCTTATGTTTTCTTATTTATTTAATTTTTATTTGTTTTAGGGTGTAGTTCATGCCATAGAGGTGAAATTTCTTGATGCAAAGCATCATATGTGTGCTAGGCACATATAAGCAAACTGAAAAAACCTAGGATTTCCAAGATTAGAATACATGTCTCCGTTTTAGAAAGTTGCATACAGCTATACAAAGGGTGAATTTGAAGAGAAGATAGCTTTGGTAAAAGCTTATGACAATTCTGCATACCAAGAGATAGTGAACATTAAGTCAAAGAGATGGTGTAGAGCATTCTTCTCAGTGGCGTCACACTGTCCTGATGTACAAAAAAATTTTTTGAGACCTTCGACAGAACCATCAAGATAGCTAGGAAAAAACAAATGATAAATCTGCTAGAGGATATACGCAAACAAGCATTGAAAATGATATCAAGGAGGTTCATGATAGCAGCCAAGTGTGACACCTTTGTAACACCAATTACAATGGCTTTGTTGGAGAAATGAAGATTTAACAAGAATTTTGTTCAACAATATATAACAACTCAAGATTGTATGAGGTTTCTAAGTATAATAGTGTTTATAAATGAACTTGGCATCAAATCAATGTGCGTGTAAAAGATAGGAACGTACTAGTAGGATCTCTTAATTTGTAAAGCTTGTTTAATATTCTTAATCTTCATCGTTTAATTTTAAATGTCGATTTGTAGATATTCTCTAATAGTATGCAATATGTGTGTTAGATGACAATAGAGAGGACCCTGTCAAGTACACGGCTAGGTATTACTACACACACAAGATGAAGAAAACATACACTAACAATATCAAACCTATCAATGGTGAAAAGCTGTTGAAAAATAGGAAAACAACCTATGAAAATACATGAGATAAATAAGCCAAGGGAAAAACCAAGAACACGAGACAGGCGAAAAAACTGTTTTTATCACTCAAAATGCAGAAAAATCCACAAGACATAAAAGAGTATCCAAGAGTTGCCAATGTGGTCAAAGTGGCCACATTAAAATGGAGGCAAGAATGAACCAATGGTTTATGAGGGGCCAAAAAACAAGAGTCGTAGACCTCGTAAACATTAAGAGGAAGTAATTTTTGACTTTATATATTTAATATTGGAGGTTGGCATGCTCTAAGTGTACTGTGTTTGTAGGAAACACTAAAACCTCCATCAACAAGACGAAGAAACATATAAGTTGTTGGTTCCTCCTCTTAGCCTCTAATAAAAAAACAAACAACAATTACAAGCTCTCAGCGCAAGTCGTTGAATTAAGTTACCATATACTATCTCATTTTAGTGCTCCGCGACCATCGATATCATCATCTGACCCCAAGCTTCATGCTAAGAAAGCTTCAAGAGGTCATTCATTGAAGGTGACAACGACATGTAACATTCCTCGTAGCATTAGAACATTATGGAGTTCAAACAAAAATCAACCTTTTGAAGTGTTTGGAGATTGTTTTATGATAGGTATGACCTTAATCAACAACCTCCTCCTCAACAGTTATCATACATATCTATTTTGAGCTTTTGTAATCTTCATGACTATGAATTTTTCTGTGTTGTGTCTTATGCATCTTTTGATGTGTAAAACTTGTTATTAGTGTTATCAACTTAACTATATTTATAAATTTTTCAATGTTACTAGAATTGTTTTAATGTTGGCAAACATTTTAGAATGCATTACTTGAAAATATGTCTAAATAGTCATAAGCTGTTAAACAACAAAAGGTCTTTCAAACATAGTCATATAGCCACTAAAGATAATCTTCGAAATATAGTCATAAAGACAATAACACAAGAATAGAAGAAATCTACTAGTCTTTTACCACTATCATAAAGGCATCTACTAGTCTTCTACCACTTTTGTATCCCATTAAAACTCTTAACACAACGTTGAATCAAAGAGTTGACGTTATCAACACGTTACGATATATCATGCTCCTTTCACTAAGACTGAGCACTTCTCTTTTATGTGCTTCACATTCTTCACGAGCTTGCTTTAAGTCATTTTATATGTTGCTTGGGGCTTCCCCCATTTCCTTACGGGTACTTGCTTTGACAGAATTTCTTATACTCGTAAAATATTTTTTTTTTGTCAGATAACATCTCTAGCACTCATCAATACAACATATTGCCATGCAACAAGGTATTTAAACATCAAACCAACAGAAAAAGTTGCAAGAATCATGTATCCATTCAAACCCTTATGGCCTTGACAACTGTAGAACCTCCTACCAGTGTTCTTGTCAGTCCAAGCTTGAATTACCCTCGTTGGACAATTACAATCGCGCCCCACGCCCTTATCATTCTTGAAATCAACTGTAGAAGAATTTGAACTTTGAGTCATCTACATTACAAACAACACCAAAATCAAACATAAATCTAAAAAGTTTACTTGTATAACAATTCTTTCCACCAAAAACACAACCTGTGCTCGATTCCCAATCCTCCAAACGATTCCCCTCATTTCTAATTAAGAAAAGAAACCTAATCAACATAAAGGTTCAATGATAATAGATAGACGAAGAATTGCTCTGTATCTAAGACAATACGCTCAATTTAAAATCTCTTCTCTAGTCTTCCCCTTCTTGATCTTCTTCTCTCTTCTCTTGGGTGAACCTACGCCCCAAATCGATTTGGATTTTATGTTTTTTTTTTTCTATTGTTCCCTTTAATTTATTATTTTTCATTAAATTTCATTAAAGAAACACGCGCGCAGTTTAAATTTTAAACAAAACAACCACATTAGTTATGACGGATGTTGTAACAGTTATATCAAGCGGTGTGGCGGCACAAGCGCATGAAAAGATTTTGATGGTTATTTTGAAAATATTTTCAATCTGAGGTATTGAACTGCCAATGGAATTCGAGGTTTAAAGTGTTAGTATGTGTCACCTTGAAATTATTAAATGTGATTTCCCCTTCATGTTAGTGATTTTGATTTCAAACATATTCTACACTTACTTTTCAAATAATAAATGTCTTTGCTGTTACTTTATTTTTTCTACTATTGATAATAATATTTTCATAAAGTTGTCTGCTTTTTAAAATTGTATTTTACAAAAAACTGGAACTCATACATTTCTTTAGACCTCCTTCTTTAATTAAAATTTCCATCTTGTATTATTAATATCTTTTCAATTTACATTTTTTAACAATTTAAGTTATTTGGTTTTATGAGACATCCTCTCATTTAAAAAATTTCTTTCAAATGCACTCAACTAATATTTTTTCTATTCGATAAAAAATTACTTTTAAAATATCATTTGAATATTTCCAAGTTAATTTAATCATTCGGTTACTTGAAATGACAAGTGCTTTATATTTTTGTATTTTTATATAAATCATTCAATTATCCACTTACTTTTAGTAACTTTGGTTTTTATGAGGTTAAAGGACACCATTTTTTTCGTCTGTAAAAAGTATATATTTGGACATAAAAATCTCATTACATGTGAAATTTAACTAATATCTTCATTTCTTCATGATGTATACCTTTGATAATGTAAAATGTTATTTTGGAAGTTCGATTTATTTCACTTTAACCATAAAATAGTTAGTAAATGTCTCAGAAGATCACATTTATATCATCATCTTATATTTTATATCTTTTCACTTATAAATATTTCGATATTATTATGTTCTTTCAAAAGTTGCATATTTTCAGCAATACTATTTTTTAATCTTAAAGGATTTTTTCTTAGCGTAATGAATAGTCTTCTACAAGGAGTTATGATATATTTTGGTACATAGAAGAAGGACTGAAACATAACATTCTCTTCTATTGGACCCTTGACCATACCATCTGCAACGTGGTTAAAATTATTCATAACCCATACAACTTTTGCGTGCTACAGCTTTGCTCTCCAGACGTCGATTTCACATATCCAATTGTGTAGTCTAAAGTTTAACTTAGTTCAATTGAGTAATTGTTCCACCATTTTATTATGAAATATTACCCTTCTCTATACCTTGGTCCTTACATGTGGTATAACCATAAGTAAAGCTTGAGATCTCGATTTGAGAGAGCCAACATATATCTTTAGCATATCTTTAGTATTCTCCTTCCAGATAAAAGCAATTCATATCTCGAATTACTCATCTTACCATTGGAGCCGCATCATGAAAAAAACTTCCATCGTAATTACATTTAACAAATCCATTTAGTGATGTTTTTCCACTATGAATATCTTCTATGTTTCTGAGTGTTTACTCAATCACAAATACTTTTGCCACACATATTAATCCATTCCTCTACATTCAAATTAGCTCTCTATATATCCAACTTTCAATGAGTATATTATTTTGATATATAAGACTATTTCAATTTTTCCACAACCTCCAACGAACCCAAAAATAAAGGTGTCTTTGGTAACCGACTGTCATGGCCACAATTTATTCTTAATAGAATATTATTACCAAAACTAATCATCGGATCTGATAATTATATAATGATAGTACGATACATGACAGCAGATACACGGTAGATTCATAATGCTTACATGTAGATTTTGAAGTAGTGGCATCATCGGACGACCAATTAAGATCAATCGGTTTACTTTCTCAAATATTAACTAACATTTTTTTAATTTTTGTAGGGGTAGTAAAAAGCCTATTCAAAACCTAATAATGTAATAAATGAATGAGAACTTTTCATGAATGAGCAATGAAACTTGTTACCTTAATAAGCACTTTGCTTCACTTAGGTACTTTTTCTATTGTTCATTTAATGATAATCCAAAATTATACTTTAAAAGATACCTCTCTCTCTCTCTCTCTCTCTCTCTCTGTCTCTCTCTCTCTCCTTCTTCTCAACCTTTTGCATCTTCAACGTTTTCTAAGAAATCGAAAACAATATTTCTTTAGTGTGCATCCATGATTTATTGATAGAAACGAGCAAAAAGAAAGTACAATCAAAAGAAAGTTACCATTTTTTATTTAGATTCAAGATCTCACTTCGATATGAGACAGGTGACCACAATCAGCAACAACCAGGCACGCCCTTGGGAAAAGATGGATGGACACTGTTGGGAGTAATTTATGCCATGTGAATTCCCCTAGGCTTCGATGGAGTACAGTAGTATGACCTCAACGCAGGGGAATGCCCAAAAGTAGGAAGCGGGAAGCCAGCCGACCACCGCCTTATACTCATCTTCACTATTTACCTTAGCAGATAATGATGTATGTATGTGTGTATATATATATATATATATATATATATATATATATATATATA
>OVAN01013585.1:0-12731 GCA_900406275.1 Anastatica hierochuntica
ATGGTAAGTTCAATTCATCGATTGGGATATCGGTATCGGTTCCTCCATTATTCTTGTTTCTCTTTCGGCATGAGGGAGGTTTCGTTAAGCTAAGATCCTCTTGAACTTTTGGAAACTCCTTAGAAACTTCCTCCTTTTTTGTCTCCCCTTTCTCATCTTGCTTCTTTTGTTCCAAAGAGATTGGATCATACTCAATTTTCTCATTCTTCGTAGGCTCACTTTCTTGAGCTCTTGGAGGCAATTTCCTTCCACTTCTCAAAGGAATGGTGTTACATTTCTCTTTTGGGTTCATCTCACACTTCTCAGGAAGCTTTCCCTTTTGGAACTCAAGTTTGGAGGCTTGTTCCGCGATCCTATGATCCAATTCTTTTACATAAGAAGCAAGTGATTCATACTTCTCCTTCATTACCATGTGATTCTCATCAATCTTTTGGTCTAACGCTTCAAATTTATCGTTCAAGTCTCTCCTTATTTCCGTGTTTCCATTCACAAGTTCTTTTAGCAAGGAATGCATGTCTTCTACCTTAGAGTTGGTAGGCGTCTCTGGAGTAGTGGGTGGTGTTGGTGTAGTAGGAGTCCGTTCTCCTAAACTTATGCTAGGCGATGATTCTTGTGAATAGCTCCCGTAGTAGCTTTCTTGAACAAAACTCATCTCCTCTTGTTGATCAAAGAAGCTTTCATTGATCCTTAGCTTCTTCTTCTTTGTCTTGAGGATCGCTTTTGCTATCTCATCAATCTTTGCGTTCAATTCCTCAGGCATTTACCTTCAATCTTTGGTGTGAAACCAAAGCTCTCTTCTC
This sequence comes from Anastatica hierochuntica, assembly GCA_900406275.1. Classification (NCBI taxonomy): domain Eukaryota; kingdom Viridiplantae; phylum Streptophyta; class Magnoliopsida; order Brassicales; family Brassicaceae; genus Anastatica; species Anastatica hierochuntica. Next base: position 801 of record OVAN01013585.1, read on the forward strand.
CGGCATAACTCTTGGCTAAATTTTCAACCAATTTCTCTCCTTGAACCGCGGTCAAGCTTGCAAAATTTCCATTGCTCGCCGTATTCATAGCAAACCGGAAATGTTGATGAACTCCTCTATGGAAAAGCCTTAAAAGACTACCTTGAGTGAATCCATTGTGAGGACAATTCCTCACATAACCATTAAACCTTTGCCAAGCTTCACCTAATGTCTCTTCAATCCCTTGCTCGAAATTAGCTATTCTATTCCAGAAATTTGTAGTCCTCCTTTGTTAGAAAATTGACCAAGGAATCTCCTCTTGCATTGTTCCCTCGTGGTTATGGAAGAGATAACCACGGTCTTCTCCCAATGTGAAGCCTTATCCCCTAATGAGAAAGAAAAGAGAGATAGCTTCGCATAATCTCCGGGGATTCTTTGAAGTGTCACATGGCCTCTCAAAATTGTCAAGGTGTTCGATGGGGTTCTCCACATCCAAACCAAAATATCTAGAAATAAAAGCAAGGCAAGAAAGCAAACATAAACTTAAAAGATGCTAACTTGAAGTAAACTATAAACTAAGATGATGGACCCATGAATGTTGTAATGGATCCACTTAGAAAGATGGTAATGATGGTGTTAGATCAAGCTATTGAGCACAAATCCATGACCAAAGGCAATACTAGCCTAATCCACTCTCATGGCAAGAGGCCATTTCCTTATCAATCGTATTCACTCACGCTCTTGCTTTATTTCAAATGATAAATCGATTAGAAATCATTAAGAGCAAACCCATATAGTCACTAATCAATCTAAAAAACAACTCTCATTGGCTAGATTGAAATAGCAAGTATTTGGTTCTCCTTAACATTTCATCGAACACCTCTCGGGCAATAAAATGCATACAAGTCTAGATCTTAGTTAGCTACTCTAAAACCTAGCATTAAGCACACCAAATCCTTTGGAAACCTAAGATTAGCCATCCCTAACACCACATCACAACCTAATCTAAGTAGATCTAAACATTCATGGTTCCATCAAAAGAGACTACTCACACAACATAGAGAAAAAGAAAAGATATGAAAATATGAGAAATATAAGCATGTTCTAATAGATAAAAGATTTGAGATACAAGAGAGACTCTTGATCTAAAAGATCAAGAGAATCAACTTAGAGCATCAATGAAAGTGTTAAGAAGTAGATAAAAGAGTTTTAAAAAGGATCTCTTTGTTCTTGGAAGCTAAGGGGGTATTTATACTAAAGAGAGAGTGAAAGAAGCCCTAAAAGAGGGTATTTTCGGGCAATGTTGTCAGCCATCGACCTCCCAGGTCGATGGGAGCCGACCTGAGGTCGATGGCTTCCAACCTCCAGTAGAAAAGATGTTGTTTGTTGTCTAGGTTGCTGGCCGTCGACCCTAGGTAGCTGGCCATCGACCCTAGGTCGATGGGAGCTCCCTTTTGCAGTTTTTATGGCTTCTTGCTCTTCTTTGATGCCTTATTGATCTCCAACTCTTCCATGGCCTTTTGCTCATTTTATCCATGATTTCTTAGCTTCAAATCCACCTTGAATCCATGCCTAGAGCCTCCATAGATCCATCCCAAGTTGCACCTATAAAATGCAAAGAAAGTGCATGCAAATGCAAGATGTTCCTAAACTAGACTCTAGACTCAAACTAATGCATTCTAAGACTTAGATGTCATATATATAACCTAAAAGTGGATGAAACTAAGCTAAAATGAACCTAATTATTCATGAAAATACATACACATCACCAAGGCAAAGAGGCTTAAAGCTCATAGCAATAAGCCAGCCAGTTAAAGCAAAGGCCAGAGGCTAATAGCCAAGAGCCAGCCGGCCAAAGTGCTAATGATAAGAAGCCCACCTAGGCATCATCTCTGAATCTAAGTCAAAAGCTTGCTAGGCAAAAAGACAACAGAGAGCTAAAAGAAATATTCATAAAAAGCCACGAAGGCCCAAAAGATAGGTTCTAATGTCCCGAAGGGCAAAAAGGAAACAAGGCCAAGAAGGCCAACCAAGAGTCAAGGCCACTAAGGCCATAAAGTCATTACAGAGCCCACAAGGGGCAAGAGTAAGGCCACGCAGGGGCATGCCATCAACAAAAAAATAATAAAATCCCACAAGGGCAGAGTAACATGTTACTTGATTCTGGGTCTGGAGGCTAGGCAGCTGGAGGATCAGGAGAAGTAGACTTCTCAACATTTGGCTCAGAGGCAGCTGGAGGAGTAGGAGCCAAGGCAGGAGGAATTTATGTTTCATCTTCAAAGGTGGGAGCTTCGAGGCCATTTTCCACTGCCTCCACGGTCGCCACTAGCTTATAATTCTCAAACTCCTCCTGCAAGTTCCAAGACTTAGCCTCACCCTTGAGGTAGTCCTAAACCATTTCCCAGTGCCCCATGATCCTAGCACCATTGACGGCCATGGACATCTCATCCGTAAAGGTGGCCACCCGGGCGTCAAGGTTGCCCAGCTCCTCTTCCAGCTTCGCCTTCTCCTCAGTCAAGTTGAGGACCTTCTTTGCCGCCTTCTCCTTCTCTGACTCCAGCCCCCGGAGCAGACCTTTTATCTCCTTCAGCTCCTTCTCCAATCCAGCTGACCTGTCTTTCTCCGCCTTCAGCTTGGCAAGGCAATCCTCCACCTGAGTCCTTCCTCAGCGATCACCTCAGTGGCGACCTGGTCCTTTACATGGAAGAGAGAGGCAGCAAGTTGAGCAACAAAAGAAAAAAGGTTAGCCAAAATTAAAGGAGACAATTAGGTAGTAGCCAGAAGCCAAAGGCAGGCCGAGTACCTTGATAAGCCCCTTTTGGACCTGGTCGAAGATGCCCAGATCACCAGAGCTAGGGGGTCAGAAGGAAGAGCAGGGAAGACAGATCCCTGCAAGTGCTTCAAGGCGCTATCAAGATCGACGATAGAGGAGGAAGGCTGCTTGGTCAGAGGACCTCTCTGCTTCTTGCTAGAGATGGTAGCCTTATGGGCCCCTTTTCTCTTTGACCCCAGTCGAAGAAGATTCGGAGATATCCACCACCTCGGAGCCTTGCTCCCAGACAACAACTTTGCCTTTCTTGCCGCCTGATCCCTCTTAAAGTCCTCCAACGCCTTAGACCCGGATCCTGACATGTTTCCTGCAAAATGACAAAAGATGAATCAAGAAACCAGCAGGAAGTAAAAAAACTAAAGAAGAAGGAAGCAAGGAGCAAACCTCTCACACTGCTCTGGTTCAACGCTTCTTCACTCAACAAGAATGGAATGCCCCTTTCCTTAGCAGGGATCTTTAAAGCTTCTTCCGCCTTCTTCTTGCCCTCTTCCGACTTCTCTGTGGACGCCTCTGCAAAAACAAAATGACAAAAGGGTTAGTGATCAAACTGGGAGCAGAAGAAACAAAAACATCCTAAGCCTACCAGTGAATCTCCAAAGAGTAGAAAACCCAGGGGAAGTCCAAACTCACATAAAGACAAACTTTTGGGCCCAGTGCTTCGTGAAGGCCGCCCCTTTTCTTTCCTCCCTCTCCAGCTCCAACACCAAGGGAGCACCAGCATGTGGCCGGAAGTAATATCTACCTTCACGCAGAAGAACGTGGTGAAAATAGTAGGAGTAAAGGAGCTCATCAACGCCGAGATCCAGCCCGTGGAACTCGTTTAGGACCTGGATGGCAGTGAGGATCCTCCAGGTCAACGGGTTCAGCTGGGAAGGGCAAATGTTAAAGTGCTCCGAGACCTTCCTCTCTAAGGCAGGCACTACACCCTTGACTCCAGCCTCAAAATAGCCCTCGTACATGGCTATCTTGTCTCCTGGGCATTCAGAAGCCCTCTCACCTTTCCTAGGCAGCCTCAAGTGGACGTCTGCCCCAATGAAGTACTTTTGCCTCCATTCCTCCAAGAGCTAAGAGCTCACGTTTGAGAAAGGGCCAACCTTCATAAGCTCCGGACCCACGGCGGAGCGCAGCGGCAATGGATTGGCCTCAAGGATCTCTATGTCCTCGTAAGACCCCTTAGCCTCAGGAGATGAGCTAGTTTTAATCTAACGTCTCCTCCGAACACGGGCCCCAACAGAGGATGAGGCCACCGAAGAAAATTCGTCACCGGAGCTAGTCATATATGGGTTCAAGAAAGTTTCGATCTTGGGTCTAGAAACTGATCTGGACAAGAAAGACCTAAAAGCCAAAGGTTGATTTGAAATCCTAAACTCCAACTCCAAGAATCTACCCAAAAATAAGCGAAAAAGAAGAGGAAAGAAGATGATCTAACCTTAAGGATCGCGGATCGAAAGCTTGAAAGGGATTTTGAGAGCAAGATTTCGGTAAGAAAGGGAAGAAGATGACTCGACAATTCTAGTAAGAGAAAGAAGATGAGGCAAAAATGCCAAAGAAGAAAGAAGAGAAGGTATAAAAGAAAGAGGAGAAATCAAAGTGAGACGCACGTGTCTAATCATTGGCGCGAATCTCGCGAGAAGAGTAACGACTATATTCTCCCTCTTCAAATCTTCATCAATCTTCACCAACGGCTATAAGCTTCCCTTTTCAACAACTCAAACAGCTGGGATTTTTTCAAAAAAATCCTCCTTGAAAGCTGCAAGCGGTTCGCGAGAGTTCAAAAGTCGAAGCCCCAAGGCCAGACGACAAAGGGCTAGACGTAACTCCCCATCGCAGCAATGCTCATTATTTTATACAACTCGAACTAAAAACAAGCAAAAGCTCAAGGAAAGCAGAGGCGGCACAAGCCCAAGCTAAAAAGGCCAAGCTACCGCTGGCTTCCTGCCTAAGCGACCCAGAAGACATGTTATTCCAGAGCTTCGGATCGAACCTGCGCAATAAGGGGCAAATTGTTGGGAGTAATTTAGGTCATGGGAATTCCCAGACTTAGATGGAGTACAGCAGTAAGTCCTCAAAGCAGGGGAATGCCCAGAAGCAGGAAGCAAGACGACGTCCTATAGCCGGAAGCCGGAAGTCAGACGACCAAGCATAGCCGGAAGCTGGAAGCCAGCCGACCACCGCCTCTCCTTTATTTTCGCTATTCCAACTAGTAGATAATGACATGTATTTTAGATAAATATGAATATATTCTACAGATAATCATGATATATCCAATTCTTCGAGGGATAATCATGAAACTCATGTATAGATACCAAGCTTAAAGGGAAAACGTGCTCACACGAAAACCCTAAGCAAAGAATCAATACAACAAGCAATTTTTCTGCCATCTTCGATCTCTAAGCTCAGCACAAACATTCCAAAACCTTTGCTAAACATTCATCGACCTCCAGCTTCCGTAGTGCTACAAAGAACGACCAAAATCACCCATAACAATGAGGACAAAGAAGACGGCCAGAGATGACAAGCCCTACTAAAGACCTGCCCGAGAGGATGGACAGAAGGGAGCCAAAGGTCACAAGCCTCTAGGCAAGCCGGACGTAACCAGATTCCTGTTGGTACATACTTTGTCGGACGTATCCAGCCTATCAATATCAAGCGCGAAGCAGGTAGGAGTCCTGAAAGAGATGGAAGGCCAAGTTAGATGGTGCGACTTCCACAATGACCACGGTCAACGAGCAGCTCAAGAAGGGACAACTACGAGAATTCCTTTCCAACAAAGCTAAAGAGATGCTGGATAAGCAGAAAGAAGGAGTCCCAACCGGCCATCAAGCACCTGATTCCTCAAAGCACGATAGGGTGATCGATGTCATATCCAAAGGTTCGGAGATAAGTAGCATTACACATGTCGCTGCGAAGAAAAGCACAAGGCTCGCGAAAAACAACCATGGCACCCCGGAAGTCAAGCACCAGAATCTCAGCCAGGAATTCATAAGTTTCACGGCTGGAGGACAAGATGGGATCCTGACTCCACATCACGACGCGTTGGTTGTTTCATTTTTCGGTGGCGAATTGTTTAGTGAAAATAATACTTATCGAAAATGGGAGCTCTACGAACGTACTTTTCCTGGGAGCATACACAGACCTGGGTCTGGCCCAGGAAGCCTTGATCAAGAAGACCACGCCGTTGGTGGGCTTCAAATGGGGAAGTCAAGCAAACCATCGGAGAGATAGAACTTCCGGTGAGCACCGGAGGAATCAACCTGTCCACTAAGTTTTCTGTCATAGACTGTCCCTCTACCTAAAACATGATCATGGGCATGTCCTGGATACACAAGATGAGAGTCGTGTCGTCAACCCTGCACCAAGTACTCCAGTTTCCAACCCCATGGGGAATGAAAGAGATCAAGGGTGATCAAGAAAACGCTCGATCGTGCTACCAGACCACTTTGAAGGGAAAGACAGCTCCCTTATAGCAATTACAGAGACCACTTCCCACATTGCACACTGAAGAGCCGGAAATGGAACAGCTAGATGATGTTCCTCTGGTACCCGGACAGCAAGGCAGAAACCTCAGAATAGGGGCAAGGTTGCAAGAAGGCATACGCCAAAGGCTGATAGACTTTCTCAGATCCAACGCGGATTGCTTCGCTTGGTCCCACGTGGATATGCTAGGAATAGACCCGGAAGTTATAGTCCATAAGCTGCAAGTGGACCCCAAGTACCCGACAGCCAAGCAAAAAAGGAGGAAGTTCGCACGTGAACGAGACGAGATCATCAATGATGAAGTCAAAAACCTCCTAGCGGCTGGGTTCATCAAGGAGGTCCACTATCCGGATTGGCTAGCAAACATCCTCATGGTCCGGAAGAAGAACGGTAAGTGGCGGGTTTGCATAGATTTCACGGATCTAAACAAATCTTGCCCTAAGGATCCTTTCCCGCTGCCTCATATAGATAAGCTGGTGGACGCCACAGCTGGACACCAGTTGATGAGCTTTATAGACGCCTTTTCCGGGTACAATCAAATACTCATGCATCCAGAAAACCAGGAAAAGACGTCCTTCATGACTTCCCGTGGAATTTACTGCTACAAGGTGATGCCCTTTGGATTAAAGAATGCGGGATCCACCTATCAAAGGCTAGTTAACATGATGTTTGCAGACCAAATCGGCCAGAACATGAAAGTCTATATAGACGACATGCTAATCAAGTCCCTAGTTTCGGAAGACCACATAGCCCACCTACAATATGCCTTCACTACCTGGAGGAAGTACAACATGAAGCTTAACCCCTCTAAGTGCTCATTCGGAGTAAGCTCCGGGAAATGTTTGGGGTACATAGTTACATATAGGGGCATTGAAGCAAACCCGGAGCAAATCAGGAAAATTCAGGCAACCCCATCACCTAAGACTCCGCGAGACGTCCATAAGCTTACTGGAAGAATGGCGGCCTTGAGTAGATTCATATCCAGGCTGTCCGACAAATCGCATGCATTCTTTGAAGCCCTTCAGTTCACAGGGAAATTTGAATGGAACCAAGAGGCCGAAGACGCCCTAGTCAAGCTCAAGGAATATCTCATGACGCCACCCCTTCTCTCAAAGCCCCAAGACGGAGAGCCTCTGCTCCTATACTTGGCCATCTCAGAGCACGCCGTAAGTACCATCTTGGTCAGGGAAGAAGAAAGCAAGAAACATTCGGTGTACTACGTAAGTAAATCCCTTCTAGACATGGAGACTAGTTATAGTTACCTGGAGAAACTGGCTCTCGCCTTGGTCTTCTCGGCCAGGAAGTTGCGTCCCTACTTCTATGCTCACCCGGTGATAGTCGTCACATCTTTCCCTATCAAGTATGTACTCCACAAGCCAGAAGTATCCGGAAGACTGGCCAAATGGGCAGTGGAACTAGGCGAGTACGATGCGGTCTTCCGCCTTGCCACGAAGATCAAATCACAGGTCCTGGTAGACTTCATAGCGGAAGTCTCCCCGCCGATAGTACCAGGGGCAGAGGAAGAGGTCAGGATCCAGCAAGAAAATAAAAGTGAAGAAGAAAGGGAACTTTATGTAGACGGATCCAGCAACATATGAGGGGCAGGTGTAGGCCTCGTGCTCATCTCACCAAGAGGAGAAGTGGTATCAAGAGCAGTAAGATGTAACTTTAGAGCCACCAACAATGGAAGTGAGTATGAAGTTTTAATTACAGGACTCATCTTGGCAAAATACTTGGGAATAGAAGACCTAGAAGTTTACAGTGATTTCCAATTGATCGTAAGCCAAACGCAAGGCGACTATCAAGCAAGAGAAGCTAGCATGACCAAGTACCTGGCCATAGGCAAGAGGCTCATTGATTCGTTCAAAGCATGCAAACTCACACAGATCCCGAGTGAAAAAAAATATGCATGCGGACGCCCTGGCCAACCTGGCCTCGGCCCCAAAAACTGCGGAGCCAACTAGCGTACCTTTGCTGGTTCTCCAATGGCCGGCTACTAACGAGGATGTCGAAGGGCCTCAGGTCTCCAACATTGAAGAAGAGGAAACTTGGATGACGCCCATTACTTCCTACCTGAAGGATGACGTCCTGCCCAATATAAGAAGTGAATGTCATAAGATCAAAAGGTAAGCATGCCGCTATTGTCTGATTCACGGAAAACTCTACAGAAGATCTTTCTCGGGCCCATACCTCAAATGCGTAAAGCCCGAAGACGTAGATCTAGTCCTCAAGGAATTGCATGAAGGTGAATGTGAATCCCACTCAAGTGGAAGGAGCTTGGTACTAAAAGCCAAGAGAGTAGGCTACTAGTTGCCTACAATGGCCCATGATGCCCTCCAGATGGCCAAGTACTGTGATAAATGCCATAGGCACGCGCAAATATCCAAGCTACCCGTGGAAAACCTCAAATATGTGAGTTCTCCATGTCCATTCATGAGAGTGGGGAATGGACATTGTGGGTAAATTCCCGACAGCTCCCGGGCAGCTGGAGTACCTCCTGGTAGTCACAAACTACTTCTCCAAGTGGGTGGAGGCAGAAGCCATAAGCAAGATTACGAATGTCCAAATCAAGAAGTTCCTCTGGAAGAACATGGTAACACGATTGGGAACGCCTCAAGAAATAGATACAGACAATGGTCCGCAATTCACAAGCAAAAACTTCAAAATTTTTGCGAAGATTGGGGCATAAAACTAAGTTTTGCAACTCCAAGTCATCCGCAATCCAACGGGCAAGCCGAATGCACAAACCAATCAGTAGTCAACCCTCTTGAAAAGAGGCTAGACGATGCCAAAGGCAACTTGGTCGAAGAACTTCCAGCAACCCTACTGGCATGCCGAACCAACATTAAGACTTCAACAGGGGAAACACCTTTCTCCTTGGTCTACAGAACAGAGGCGGTGTCCCCCGCGGAAGTTAGTGTTCCTATGGCCAGGTCAGAGTTTCTGACCCCAAAAGAAAATGAAGAACTGATGGCTTTGTCCCTGGATCTCCTTGACAAAAAAGGGAAGCCGCAAGAATCCGAAACTAGAAGTACCAACAGGAAGTATCTCGCAGCTATAACAAGAAGGTATGAACTCGGACGTTCCAACAAGGAGAATGGGTGATGTGTCGAGTCTTTGAGAACACCAGGGATAAGGCCGCGGATAAGCTGGCGCGTGGCTGGGAAGGATCGTACCAAATAGTGGAAGTCAGAGGAGCAGGGGCATACAAGTCACAAGACAGGTACGGAAAGGTACATCCAAATAGCTGGAATGCGTTACACCTAAAGTCTTACTTCTTATAAAAGAACACCCCTGACCCAAATGACCATACCCTAGATACGTTTTTCTGCTTTGGATTTTTTAATTTCTTTTACATTTTTTTTATGTAATCATGATACGTCTAAGGACGAATACCAATCAATAAAACAACTGCTCTCTCACGGGAAAATTCAGTTAAAAGCAAGGGGCAAATAAGTAGAATGAATACTCCTCAATAAAGGAGTAACACAAGCAACGTACCCTTCCAAAACAAAAGCGAAAAGCTCAAAAAAAAAGACACTGTTTGAACAAGGAAAAATACCCGAAAGAAAGCAAGAGACAAAAATTGCTTATTCNCTCTCACGGGAAAATTCAGTTAAAAGCAAGGGGCAAATAAGTAGAATGAATACTCCTCAATAAAGGAGTAACACAAGCAACGTACCCTTCCAAAACAAAAGCGAAAAGCTCAAAAAAAAAGACACTGTTTGAACAAGGAAAAATACCCGAAAGAAAGCAAGAGACAAAAATTGCTTATTCTGCTTAACAGAGAGTGGCTAACCGAAAAGGAGAGTGCTGAGCAGAAAGAAAAAATAGCTTAATCTTGCTTACCAGGTCACAAAAACGCAAAAGCTATATGACCTGAGCACATGAGCATCACCTATACCTACTTACCCAGACGTGGGAGGTAGAAGAAAAGNCACTTGGACCCCTTTGTGGGAGAGGTCCACACCAGCAAAATCAATAAGACTGAGAGTGGCTTCACTGCTGGAAACAAAGTGCAGCATAGCAAAAACAGCTATTTCCAGATAGCTGAATGCCAAAAAGCCAGAAGATACCTCCGGGTATCAAGAGGCCAAGATGAAAGCTAGTGGTTACCTCCAAGTAACAGAATGCCAATAAGCCAGAAGATACCTCTGGGTATCAAGAGGTCAAAACTGTGTCCTTGGAACCTAAGCATTGTCTAAGGACAAAAAAGCATAACTCCCTCAAAAAAGAGTGATAATGAGATTATCCCAATTTGGAACTCAAGAACTCTCGTAAGACGCGGCAAAGACTAGACGCCAATATGCCAGGAGTCAAACAGCCGGAGTATCGACAAAAGACTAAAGGCTGATAGCCAAAAGTCAGCCGATCAAGGCGCAAAGGCTAAAGGCTCATAGCCAGAAGCCAGCCGGTCAAGGCCGAAAGGCTAAAGCCTTCAAGCCAGAAGTCACCTGATCAAGGCGCAAAGGCTAGAGGCTCCTAGCCAGAAGCCAAGATGCAAAGGCTAGAGGCTCATAGCTAGAAGCCAGCCGGTCAAGACGGAAAGGCCAGAGGCTAGTAGCCAAAAGCCATCTGGTCAAGGTGCTAATGATAAAGAACTTGCCAAAGCATCGACCATGAACGGCATCTCTAAATCTAAGTCAGGAACCTGTTAAGGCAGGAAGACAACAAAAAACTAGAAAAAAATACTCATAGAAGGCAACGGAGGGCCGGAATACGGGTTTTAAACCCCGAAGGGAAAATATAAATAAGGCCAAGAAGGCCACTAAGGAGTTAAGGCCATAAAAGTCATTACAAAGCCCACAAGGGGCAGGATTAGGCCCACGCAGGGGCATGCCATCAACAACAAAAAATTCCCACAAGGGGAGAGCTACCTGTTTCTTGATTCTGTGTCTGGAGGCTAGGCAGCTGGAGGATCAGGAGAGGCAGACTTCCCAACATTTGGCACAGAGGCCACTAGGGGCATAGAAGCCAGGGCAGGAGGAATCTTCGGTTCATCTTGAAAGGTGGGAGCTTCGAGGCCATTTTCTTCCGCCTCCGCAATCGCCACCATCTTGTAGCTCTTAAACTCCTCCTGCAAGTTCCAAGACTTAGCCTCACCCTTGAGGTAGTCTCAGACCATCTCCTAGCGCCCCGTGATCTTTGCACCAGTGACGGCCATGGACATCTCCTCCGTGAAGGTGGCCACCTAGGCGTGCAGCTTTGCCTTCTCCTCAGTCACGCTAAGGACCTTCTCTGCCACCTTCTCCTTCTCCGACTCCAGCCTCCAGAGAAGTTCCTTCATCTCCCTCAGCTCCTTCTCCAAGCCAGCAGACCTGTCCTTCTCTACCCTCAGCTTGGCGAGGCATTCCTCCACCTGGGCCTTCCCTGCAGCGATCAACTCAGTGGCGACCTTATCCTTGGCATGGAAGAGTGAAGCAGCTAGCCGAACAACAAAGAGGAGGAAGGTTAGCCAAAATAAAAGGAGACAACCAAATAGCAGCAAGAAGCCAAAGGCAGGCCAATTACCTTAATCATTCCCTTGTGGACCTGGTCAAAGATGCCTAGATTATCAGAGCTAGGAGGACTAGAAGGGAGCGTAGGAAAGACAAAGCTCTACAAGTGCTCCAGGGCACCATCAAGATCGCGGATAGAGGAGGAGG
>OVAN01013587.1:0-12730 GCA_900406275.1 Anastatica hierochuntica
GCATCCAGTGGAACTCAAATACATTACATTTTTTACCTTAATCAGGTACTTAGCTGAGCTATTGTAAAAAAGACAAAAATTTGGTCATTTTTTGCAAGTTATGCCAAATTGCTCCTAAATCAAGGTAGGCATTCCTATCAAGCAAGNTTGATATTAGTTTTTTCTAAAGTGTGAAGCAATGTAATTTTGCTGGCCGGATACGAGGGCCACATGGAAACTCCCTAAAAAGAGTTGAATTCTGTTACTTCAAGGTTATTTAAATATACAGCTATTCATACAAATGTTATAGTTTTTTAATTATTTATTCGCATAATCAATAAAGAAAACTCAGTTGATTACTTCAATTAGAAAAATACTAATATCAAAAGAATATAACTTGCTTGATAGGAATGTCTACCTTGATTTATTAGCAATTTGGCATAACTTGCAAAAAAAGGACCAAACTTTTATCTTTCTTGCAATAGCTCATCCAAGTACCTGATTAAGTTAAAAAAAATGTAATGTATTTGAGTTCCACTGGATGCTGCATTTATGTGTATTGATTAATTTATAACAAAATTTTAATATCTCATTATTTTTAGTTTTTGATTAATTTAGAGTATTTTAAATTTAATTTTATTACTTTAAAGTAATTTTATAATATTTTTTTTTAATTTTATAATATTTTATTGATTTTATTATCTTATATAAAAATCTTGAATTGAATTTAATTCTTATAAATTTTATTTAGAAATTATAAAATTATATTTTAATTTCTCATTAATTTAGAATTTTCAAAATTGCATTTTCTTATTTTAAATTAATTTCTTTGATATTTTATTGATTTTATATTTTTTATAAATTTTCTGATTTTTTATTTATTTTTAGAATTTTATTCTATTTTTTGATATTTTATTTAATTTTTCAAAATTTTATTTAATTTTTAGTATTTTTATTGGTTTTCATAAATTTTAATCTATTTTCTATTTATTATTATTATTATTATTATTATTATTATTATTATTGTGGAGATAATGATAAATTTATGTTAATTACGATTTGACCATACAAACTATTGTTTAGATCTCTGGAGGATTTTAACACAGCCTTGTTCGCTAAACAATTGTGGAGGTTAATTCAGTTTCCTGGGTCTTTGGTTGCTTGGGTTTTACGCGGCAGATATTTCAGAAAGGTCCACCCTTTAAGCGCAAGAAAACCTCATTCTCCCTCTTTCGGGTGGAAGAGCATATTCTCCACTCAGGACCTACTGAGGAATGGAGTTCCGATAAAGATAGGCTCAGGAATAAATATTTCGGTCTAGGACGACCCATGGATCCCAGATGTACATCCGCGACCAGCCCAGGGTCGGGGTAGCCTTTCGTATCCTGGGATTCAGGTTCATCAATTGATAGATCCAACTACGGGGGACTAGCATTTGCCAGTACTTCAGGAGCTTTTCAATCCCGAGGATGTAGCTTTGATTCGGGGTATACAACCAAGTCGTACTATTACTTATGATGGTGTGGTTTGGCACTACACTAAATCGGGACAACACACGGTCAAATCGGGTTACAAACGCCTTAGTTATGTGGCGATCACGCGAGTAAATAATAACGGCTGGGGACCGGAGTTGGAAGCATTGAAAGCTGTTCCATAGACATTGAAATGTCCAATGAAGATACAACATCTGCTTTGGCAAATTTTAACAGGAAGTTTGGCGGTTACCTCTAAATTAGTACAGAGGGGTGTTCATTGTGACACAATATGCAAACGATGTGGTTGTGCTGAGGAGACAATTAACCATGTCTTCTTTGAGTGTTCAGTGATTACACATATTTGGAATCTTTGTTTGAACCAGACAAGAGCGCAGTTTCCATCTGATTCGATTTTTTCTAATATGGATTTTTTGTTTTGGCGGAACCCAGTCTGGGCCCGGGGTAGCGATCGATACGACCTTTTTCCTTGGATATTATGGTTAATTGGAAAAGCTTGAAATCAAAAGGTTTTTCAAGGAGTCCATCTGGATGTGGATGAAATCCTACGGTCCGCAGAAACAGATTCTACAGCTTGGAAGGAAGCGCATGTCACTACCCCTTCGGAGGAGACACAGTCTTATGTGTTCCCTACCAGGACGAATGATTTCATCTGCCGGATAGATGGTTCCTGGAAGCATACATACCCCACTTCTGGTCTAGGTTGGATATGTACGAATATAAATAATAAAGTAATTTTGATGGGGGCAAGATGTTAGCGGCGAAGTCTGTCACCACTTCATACAAAGTTGGAAGCTTTGCTATGGGCGATGTTCGAGCTTCATAACCGCCGTTTTCACTGTTGCGTCTTCTAGACATATTGTACTGAGCTTATCAGTATTATTCGCAATCTGGAGGATTGGCCAGCCTTTCATACACGGAGAACACGCAAGCTGACAATCTGGCACAGCAGTCCCGTATTCTTTTCCATGATTTTAGTTTTGTAGATTCTTTGCCACCCGATTAGCTTTCCATTTTTAGTGTGAACTCTTGATTAATGTGTGGTTGACAAAAAAAACTATTGTTTAGATCAATTACACCCTAATTTGTAGTTTCTGATATAATACATTATAGTTCGTACATGTGGGCATGATTAACATATACTTCGTGATGTTGGTCACATATTATGACACTTGGTATGTTTTTCACCATATTATAGTAAACTTGGTGTAGCTAACAAACATTTTCCCTTGTAGGTAGCAAAAAGCATTGCATGACATAGTTTGGAATAGATTCTACAATGGATTTGACCAGAACTTCCTTTCCCGTAAAGCTTAGCAACTTAGTAAACCAGCTATTTATTCTTGTCTCTATCCTTTCTTTCAGGAAATTAAAGACATGCGAAGGATTCTTACCTATTATCTCTGGCAGCCCTAAATATTTGCCAACTCCACCTACCTTATTAATTCCTGTAACTGTTTTAATCCTTTCTTGTGTATCTAGTGGAGTATTTTTCCCAAAGACAATAGCAGATTTCGAGATATTTACCTGTTGTCCAGACACTTTGCCATAAATTCTCATAGCTTCAAAAACTTCACTGCATTCCTCTTCTGTAGCTCTGTAGAATAATAGCGAATCATCAGCAAATAACATGTGCGTGATAGCAGTTCCTGATTTACTAGCTTTAAAACCATGAATTGATCCTCTTCTCCTTAGACTATTAAGCATGCTTGACAATCCCTCAGTACATATAAGGTACAAGTAGGGTGATAATGGATCACCATTCCTAATACCTCTAGATGGTGAGATATTACTAGTAGGAGAACCATTGGTCAGAATTGAATATGTTGGACTCTCAACAAAAGACATGACCCATTTAATATATTGCTCAGCAAAGCCTAATTTTCTCAGCATGTATTCTATATACCCCCATTCTAGGCGATCAAATGCCTTTGCAATATCCAATTTTAGAGCAACATGCTTATGAGTCCTATTCTTGTGATTAGACTATGTAGTAATTCATGAGTTATAAGGACATTATATGTGATCATCCTATTAGGAATGAATGCAGACTGATTTTGAGAAATTATCTCATGCAACATAGGCTTTAGTCTCATCTGCTAATATTTTTTTATATGATCTTATATACTATATTGCAAAGACTTATTGGCCTATAGTCCTTCACTTCTATAGGATGATCTATCTTTGGGATTAAGCAAATGTTGGTTCTATTTACAGATGGATGCATACTGTTATTATTGAAGAAATGAAGAATATAATTTATTACTGCTTTTCCAATGACTGGCCAGTGATGATGATAAAATCCTGCATTGAAACCGTCTGGTCCTGGTGCCTTTTCTTGATTGATTTTATTAAGAGCTTGAATTATCTCTAACTCTGTGACTTCTTTGACAAGTGTTGTATTCATGTCCTCCTTTATTCTTGGCTTTATATCCCCTAGCTTCGTGTAATCTGTATAAGAGATATTCCCATCAAAGTTATATAAGTCTTGACAATATTTAGTGATGGTTTGTTGAATTTCTTCCTCTCTATAGACAATATGCCCATCCTGATTCTTAATACTTGTTATTCTATTAATTTCCCTTCGATTTTTAGTCAAAGCATGAAAATATTTTGTGTTTTTATCTCCTGCCTCTAACCACTGAGTCTTACTTTTGGTTCTCCAATATTTCTCTTCTTTCTTTTGCTCTGCTATAAGCTTAGCTTTAAGGCAATTTATTGCTTGGAAATCTACATTCTCAACCTCATATAACTCATCCAACCTATTCTGCAACTCTTCTATATTCTTCCTGGAATTTAGGTTGACATTCTTTTTCCATTTAGCTCAGTCATCCCTACAATGTTGCAATGCTATGTGTAATTCCCCTGGAGCTAGATCCTTACATCTTTCATACCAAACCTTTTTAATAACCTGCTGAGCTTCCAGACTATTTCTCCACCGATTATCATACTTGAAATACTTTTTCCCTTTCCAATTATCATCACAAGTGTGTAATAAAATTGGCCTGTGATCAGAGGCATACCAGTTCAAGTATTTTAAGTATGATTTGGGGAATGCTTCAATCCAATCCGCATTGGCCATTACTCTGTCAATCTTGGTCTTAACATTGTATTTCCAACGGTTACCTGTCCAAGTAAACTTCCCACCTATCTGATTAATATCTTTTAAAACCAAATGATTTACCAATGACCTGAAGTTTCTGAATGTGTATTCTGCTCTTTGGTCCTCCATGTTTTTCTGCATTAGAAAGAATGTCATTAAAATCTCTAACTAATATCCTAGGATGGTTAACATATATTCCTTCATTTTCCTTATCTATCATTTGTTGTCATTGTTTGTTTCTAAGTTTTTTCTCGGGATGACCATAAACACACGTTAAATAATACAGTAAACCATTTTCTTCTACTAACATATCCAAATTATACATATTTGGAGGTGAGATAAAATCTAATTTAACTTCCTTTTCCAAAAAAAATAGCTAGGCCGCCACTACATCCTTCAGGAGAACCTACAAAACAGTGGTCATATTTAAGTTCATTAGCTAGAGATTTTACAAAAACATCAGGATTCTTTGTTTCACAAAGGAGCATAACCTCTAATTTAAATTTGCGCTTTATGTCCTTAAGTAGATTTCTTGTCAGGGTGCTCCTTAACCCCTGACAATTCCAATGCATAATCTTCATTTTACTTGGGGTAGTTTCATGGTCTCCACCCTCCCTTGATTCACAGAAGTTTCTTCAGTCATTGGAGTTATTATTTGAAGATAATTTCCTGCATCTAAATTAGCACCTACAAGACCGAGGATAATAGTTTTAGGCTCAATAAAGATAGCTTTGAGCTTTTGTTTACTAGTCACTCCCACATCTTCCTCATTTAGCTCTCTATCCTTTCTTTTGACACCTCCCATTACTGCTGAAGAAGCTCATGCTTCCCTAATCATGATCGGCTTCACAACAATTGGTGGAGGTTGTTTGAAATCTGAAGTTTCCATAGTGGATCCATGTGACTGTGTCATATTTGCATTAAAATCCACTGTGTTCTCCCCCATAACTTCATCTGTTTCACCTCTAACATTACCAAGATTCTGCTGTATAAGTGGCCTGTTAACATCTTCATCAGAAGGAGCCTGTGATGACTTTTCATTCCCTTCACCCCAATCAAGCGACATTAAAGGCAGTTGCGGCAATGCTGGATTATCTGGACACTGAGCAGAATCATGTGATAAATCACTACAGAGGAAACAGAGTTTCCGCAGCTTAGTATGTGTAACGTAGAAGGATAGGCCCCTTTCCATCTTCAAAATCAATTGGTCTTGTAAAGAATAGCTTTGTTTCAGTTGACATTTCAATTTGTATCCATACTTCACCAGGGTTGTCCTTCGACGTTTCTTGAATCCTCACATGCTTGACATTTCCCAACTCTCCCCTTATCTTTCTTATTATCTTCATGGATCTATAATCATTCAGAATGTTCTCTACTTGAACCCAAAAGGTGACCTTCTTCATATAGTCAGATTCATTCCTTCTAGTCCATCTATCTATAACAACTAACCAATCCCTAAAAGTCCATGGATCGTGCTCGATAACATACTTGAGTTGGTGCTCCTCCATGAAGAAGAGCTGAAGTGTGCCATCCTTGTTGATACGACTAGAAGCTTGTCCCTCCATCTGCAACACTTTTAAGAGAGGCGTTCACATATGTTCTAGTTTGTGATGATGAGGGTTGAGGACATTAATCACCAAACTGAGGCTATTATCTTGTTCACATTCGCGATGAGCTTCCTCCGAAAACTTTAGAGGAAGTTTTTCAGAACCTAACTTCAATCTCTGAAGATTCTTCCAAAGCTCGGTAGACATCCTCTATAAACTGTTAAAGATCGTGAAAAGCTTGGGGAAAAAGAGTAAGGGATGAAAAAATGAGTGTAAATCGAAGCTTAATCAAAGAAAAATTGAAGGTTTTTTCGTTGGATATGAGGTGAAAGCGCCACAGAGAGCAAAGAGTAACCCTAGATTGGGAAAGGTCTCCCTATGGTAGGAAAGTTCCAGAGCAAGGTAAATAGACGACATTTAGGATGTATGTAATTAATAGTAGATTATAGGTTTAAAATTTAATATGTACAAATTTCACTAATATATTATATATTTACAGTTGTACAAAAATTGGCATTCATTTTCTTTTTAAAAATACCAGTTGGCATTCATGAAATGACCTGAGAATTAAAGAAGAAAGTTGAGTTTTTGATGTTGGAAATATTATAATATCGGAACTGTATATAGTAATATGACTATTAAAAATCATGAATCTACAATCTCTCACACATAAGCCGACACTTTAAGGCACTGTACACTGTTTTCAAGACATAAGCGTGCAATTATGAAGATGCGACATTTTCCTAGAGGGATTTCTTACTCGCACGCCTTTGCAATGTCTGGAGTAATACATATTTATCAGTCTTCGAAACACAGTCCAGTAAGGTGATGCACTCGTCACCCTTTGGATAGAACTCGTGGAACACATGTATTGTTTTACATGGAGAAAACATAGTTTAAACATAGTTTGGAGAAACAAATGATTCAAACTTACTTATTGAATCAAAACTCGGAGGCGTTCAAACAGGGCTAAAAACGTCAAGGAAAATCCTATGGAAAATAAACGTGTTAGCAGAGTAGAAATCCCACTGTCCAACAAATTTAAACCCAAACAAACAATTACAAACTGAACACACGTTTTAATTAATAAATCTGTCACTATTACCTTCCTGCCATCAAGATTGGTTCACTCATATGCAACAAACACAATGACCAGTCAGAACATACAAATAACATATTGGCAACCGTGTATCCGCCGTTCTGACGACTAAAGAACAAAGTTATATTTTTCTATTAACAGCAAAAACATGTTTCACCTTTTAACAGTGGCTTTGAATAGCAGATTGATTCTAGTTCTTAGATCTAAAAAGAAAATGCGATCGTCCAACTTGACCTGCATTTACAAATATTCGTCATCAGTTGGTTTGATGAAGAAGATGATCGCTTTTGGTCGATTTAGTAGATCTGGAAACAGACTTGAAGAAGTCGTACGATCTACGCTAAACCCATGTTTGGAGAACTGAAACGGGGAAAAAACTCACTTGGATTTTTCTTATTCGCTTGTAATCGATTGGGTGAACGAAAAAAGGAGAGACTCTTCACTTGGCATCGCTTCGGTTGGCTCGATGGAAAATCTTCACTTGCTTCGCTTCTTTGCTCTTGAGTTTGTTTTAAAGAGATGAAAGACTGATTGAATTTCTAGTAAACGGAGAAGAAGATAAAATGTAAATTAATTGTGTGGACTTAGTGGGAAGCCTCCGAAAGATCCATAACACTAACATTAATATTGTATGGTATTGCATATTGGGAAGTTTCTTTGTTAATTGAGTTGGCTGAGGTGGAGACTTGTGGGGAGAGAGATTTAAAATGCTGATGTGGACACTCTAGGAGACTAGAAATAACTCCTTTTAATTAGTTAGATTTTATTATGAACTAATTTATCTCTTTCATAAACAATTATTTTGCATTTTTGGTGGTTTTTACTGTTTTTACGGATTTCATGGTTTATACGATTTTTGCGGTTTTGGCAGTTTTTACGGATTTTGAGGTTTATACGGCTTTTACGATTTTGGCAGTTTTTACAATTTTTCGGTTTTTTTGTGGATTTAACGGTTTTGGCGGTTTTTATGATTTTTACGGTTTTGTCGGTTTTACGGTTTTTTCGAATTTTCTGGGTTTCGTGGTTTGGCGGATTTTCCGGTTTTGACGGTTTTTGCGGTTTAGGCGGCTTTTTGCGTTTTTGCGAGTTTGGTGGATTTTGCGGTTTTGACGGTTTTTGCGGTTCTGGCTGTTTCTGCGTTTTTTTGCTTTTTTTTTGCGGTTTTTTTTTGATTTTGCGGTTTTTGGGATTTGGTGGATTTTACAGTTTTGAAGGTTTTATCGGTTTTTTGTTTTTATGGTTTTGTCGGATTTGCGGTTTTTACAGCTTTTGCGGTTTGGTGGATTTTTCGGTTTTTACGGTGTTTACGATTTTTATGGTTTTTGAGGTTTTACGAGTTTGGCGAATTTTGCGGTTTCGGCAGTTCTTAC
The DNA here is from genome assembly GCA_900406275.1 of Anastatica hierochuntica. NCBI lineage: Eukaryota > Viridiplantae > Streptophyta > Magnoliopsida > Brassicales > Brassicaceae > Anastatica > Anastatica hierochuntica. Next base: position 8,592 of record OVAN01013587.1, read on the forward strand.
GGATTTTGCGATTTTTTACGGTTTTGACGGTTTTTACGGATTTTGCGATTTTTATGTTTTTGTCGAATTTTGCAGTTTTAGCGGTTTTAACTGTTTTTACAATTTTTTGGATGAAAAAAACTTATTCAAACTCTATCGATAATCTCGTCCAAAATATCTAGATTTTTTGGATGAATTTTTTATTAGCATCCAATTATTTCATCCAAATCATGTTTATAATTTGCGGTAAATGAATCATCTGCATGCAGATGCAATATCCGGATGAAGAGACCAACAACATCAACGAATAATCAAATAGCATAATCGATTTTTTTTTTTTGACATCAGCATAATCAATTTTGAGATTTACATGTTTCACAAACTTTTCTAATGCGGTTCATAACTATAGGCACTTCTCTCTCAGACAAATTGCTGAAACAGAACCGAAACCAACCCGGCTCAATGCAGTGACAACAAGATCCTGGTATTACGTTGATCTTTCCAATGTTCAAAAGCTTGTTCCACAGTTCAATCTCGCCTTTTTCGCTGTAAGACGAAATCAATCCTCGCATATCCGCCCAACAGAAGAACCCTCCATTGCTTCTTGTGCACTCGATCCCTAAATCTTTCAACCCCTTCAAGAATTCTGTGTAGATTTTCTGCAATCTCTGCCTTTTGGTTTTCACAAATCTCTGAACAAACTTTGGAGTGGAGATTGCGGATATGAGCAAATGTTGGGTTGGAGATGAGATGGGTGAGAGTGCTGTGAGCTTTCTTGAAGTGGATAAAACACTTTCGTTGAACGAATAGATGGCAGCGGATCTAAGTCCCGGAAAAGACAAGTCTTTTGAGAGGTCATACACGATATGAACTCTTTCTCTGTCGATATTCTCTTCCGTGTCTACTATTTCAGCCATGCTAAGAAACTCTCCTTCTTCTTCCTGGACCGACCCGGCAAAGATTTCATTTGAGATTATATGAATGTTCCTCTCTCGGGCAAAGTCTAAAAGAGCATAAAGATTTTCTCTGCTCAACAGACTTCCCATGGGATTTGAAGGATTTGAGATTATGACGCCACGGATTCTGACACCGCGCTTCTTGGCTTGAGAGAATGCTCGATCAAGCACGACCATGGATATATGGAAATTATCTGCACTTCTACAGGGAACGTGAATGATCTCCACTCCCGTTCGCCATTTAAGATCCCTATCATATCTTCACAACAGAATCTTCCCATCAAAGATTAAACATCTCTTAGCATTATTGGCTCGAAACAAAAGAGAAGAACTAATAATATTTTTACCCGGGAGAACACGGAGTTGGAACGAGGAAGGCGTTTCCAGAATCAGCTAAACAGAAAGAAAGAATCTCAATAGCGGATGAGGCACCAGAAGTTAACACCAACTGTAGTGGATCGAAAGAAACCGAGTTTTTGGTTGCTTGAGACATGAATCCTGCCACAGCCTGATCAGTAATCCACGAATCTTGTATCAGAAACAAATAAGATTCTCAAACAAAAGATACATTTAAAACATGTCAAGAAGAGTCAAAGTTGGACTCAAGAAAACAACCATTTTGAGTTCCATAAGACCATGAGGTGTTTCGTAAGAAGCAATGCCACTGATACTCAATCCATGTGAAGCTGCTTCTTTTGGATTCTCCGAAACCCAATCATCCTCCAAGCACAACTGCAAGAAGAAGGAAAACCCCCAGAACCGTGTCAAATCAAGAAACAGTGCAAGAAAGTTTGAGAAATAGACTCTAAAACCTTATTGTTCTGAACTAAACCAAGCTCGATAACTCCATCCGGGTTACCCGACTCGTCATATGGATCCTCTTCGACCCGTTTTTGGCCTAAGTAGTAGGGCGAATCACCTTCCTTGATTAGACAATTAGCTCGACTCGAAACCGATACGGCTCCGCCGGAATTTCTGGGGGACAGGAGAATCCGAGAGAGAGAACGAGGTAATCCAGTAAGCTCCGTGAGATGCCCAGCAGATTGTGACCGGGTCGGATCCGGAGAACCCGAATCCGAATTTGAAGACGAAGCGGAGTTTCGGTCAGGAGAAACGGAATCATCTTTCCGATTTCGTTTAAGGTAAAACTGGAGGAAGTAGAAGAAAGCACAAGGAACCACAGAGCCTAAGAACAAACCGCCACGACCTTGAACCACGCCTTGTAACGGAACGATAAGCCTCATCGCGGTGGTTCCTCCGCCGCCTCTTTCGTCGCCGGTATTCTCGGAATCGGAGCTCTGGCTCCGGTTGGTTTCGGTGCGGGTCATTGTAGTGAACTCATGTTAAGGTAGTGGTTTGAATCAACCTTGAAGCCTTTGTTCCGGGTCGGGTTAACGGATTAGTGGGTCCGACGGCCAAGAGATTGAGAGAAAGAGAGATTTTCAGATTTTAGCTTTAAAAGAAAAATTTCCGAATTTTCTTTGTTCGTTCCTTAGTTGAAGGGTTAGATTTTGGTCGTTGAGATTTTTTGGAGGGAGAGAGGATCATGTTTAAATTACCATATTACCCTTTTATTTTTTCCCAGCTGGGCTCCTAAAGTTTTGGATTCTCTGGGAACTTTTCGTCTTTTTCTATAGAATCTCAATTAATACAATTTGGACGTAATTATTTATTTAGTGTGTATATATGCATGACCAAAACCTAACCGTAACCGTATTTCGGATCGTAACTGTTACGTTTCCAAATTGTAATCAGACCGTAACCGTATGAAACGGTAACCGTCAACCGTAAAAATATATTAGTTATGATTAAACGTAATTTTTAACAGTAATCGTAACCGTAAGTAAAACTGTCAGTTAACCATGAGATTAATCGTAAAATTATAACCGTAACCGTTTTTTAAAAAGAATTTATATGTATATACACATATTTTACGTGAACTCTATTAATAACAATATGCAAAAACCTTATGAAACGACAAAATTGATCGATACCATTATTTTCATAGTTCATTGTTCGGTTATCAGTTTCATTAGCATTAGGATATACATCATACTAGTTAGTTGGTCCGCATAATATGCGAGCATTAAAATTTTGTAAATTTTAGATTTGATATGTAAAAATTTTCGACTTTCAAAATTTTCAACTGATATGATATTGGACCAAGGTGAGCTTATGTGGTTTGCTTTCCTTGGTTTTGATGTTTAAACTTAAACTCTCTTTAGTTTCGGTTTATTTCAAATAATTAGATGTTAAAAAAATGATATCATAAAATTTCCGACTTTGAAAATTTTAATCATGTGATTTTTATATAGACAATACAAATTATTATATGAATTTTAAAATAAAGTAGTGCACACTCTATTTGGCATATCTTGTATAAGATATAAATATTTTACAGATTTTAAAATTTGACCCCACAAAAAATGGAATTCTAAATACTATATTACTCCACTTAGCATATCTTGTGTATGATTGAATATTTTACATATGTTGACATTTGACCCCGTTAGAAACTATAATATCAAACTAGTTAGTTGGTCCGCATAATATGCGAGCATTAAAATTTTGTAAATTTTAGATTTGATATGTAAAAATTTTCGACTTTCAAAATTTTCAACTGATATGATATTGGACAAAAGTGAGTTTGTGTGGTTTGTTTTCTTTTGTTTTGATGTTTAAACTTAAACTTTCTTTGGTTTCAGTTTATTTCAATATAATAAGATGTTTTAAAAAATGATATCTTAAAATTTTCGACATTTAAAATTTTAATCATGTGAACTTTATTTAGACAATACAAATTATTATATGAATTTTAAAATAAAGTAGTGCATATTTTCTTTGACATATCTTGTCTAAGATATAAATATTTTACATATTTTAAGATTCGACCTGCAAAAAATATAATCTTAAATACTATATTACTCCATTTAGCATATCTTGCATAAGATTGAATATTTAACATATGTTGTCATTTGACCCCGCTAGAAACTATAATATTAAATTTTAAATTGTTTTATTCATGACTACAAATGTCGATTCATTATTTAGTAATTTTATTTTCTGTATAGCTATCAAAAAGTAGAAGATATGAGATTTTATTAGCTCATAACTTCGTATGGTTTTTTAGTTAATCAAAATATACAATATCTCAATAATTATTTAAATATAATAATTTTTATATAAAGTATGATTGATTTATTG
>OVAN01013588.1:0-12730 GCA_900406275.1 Anastatica hierochuntica
ACGTTGTCGTTAAATCGTCGTAAAGTTACGACGATTTAGCGACGAAATTTTGTTCCAAAATTGATGTTTATACGTCGTTAGTTTACAATCAGTTTACAGCAATTTAGAGACGAAACTCATTTCGTCGTTAAGTCGTCGTAAATTAACGACGAATTTGCGACNGTAAATTAACGACGAATTTGCGACTAATTTTTAACATCGAATTTACGACGAAATTCTATCGTCGTCAACTTGACGACGAATTGACGACGATTTTTCTTTTGCGATGATCCATTAACGACGATTTTGATTTCGTCGTTAATTTGTCGTTAAGGACGTATACCGACGATTTAGCGACGATTTCGATCGTCGTTAAACGTCTGTTTTCTTGTAGTGGCAGGAGAACTTCTGAACCGGTTACGGGACTTCCGAATCTGAACCAAAAAAGAACCCGGGTTAGACCTTAAATTGGGATCTGCCTAAAAAGGAAACTTTCCATTTATGGAAACCTGACATAAACGGAAACTTCCAGAAAAGAAAACTACTAAATTAGGAAACCTTCCTAAAATATATACTTTTCTAAAAAGGAAACTTTCCAAAAATAAAAAGTTTCTAAATTGGGAACTTGCCAAAAATAGAAAGTTTCCAAAAGTGGAAAGTCCCAAAACCCGAACCACGAAAAACTACGTGAACGCTCGGAAACGCGGAAAACGATCCTGGAAGTGAGAAACTACCTCACAAACGACGGGAACGCCGTGGAAGAGCTTCGGATTCGCGGGCACGGTGGCTCGGTATCACGGCACGGGCTGATGGACGGTGAAAAGGCACGATCGGCGGCAACAATGGCTCGCAAGATCAGATCGGAAGCAGTCGTGCGGGGCTCGGACGAAGGCTGCAGCGCTCAGATCGGTTCGGCGTGGACTTGCGGCGCACGGATCGAACCGAGAACCACCACAGGAGGCTCGAATCGTGGATGTGGTGCTCGGAATGGAGAGAGATTGGCGGTTGGTGGCTCGGCGACGCGATTTCTAAGGCTCGTGGTGACTTGCGGCGGTCGTGGGAGGTCACGGAAGAGTTCGACGTGATTGGATCGGCGGCGACGTGGCAAAGATGGCTTGACGAAGGTTCAGATGGCACGGGTGGCGTTGGACGAATAGGGTTTCGCAGAATTTCGTGGGATTTCTGCAGAACTTTGCTTCGGGAAAAATTATAGTGCATTTCTCGAAGCGGAGACAGGTTTAAATAGAATGCAGTCTCCTTAGATTGACCTAAGGTTTCTGGTTCGGTTTCATACGAACCGGGATTCTCGAACCGGACTGGATCAGGGTCGTTACAGAAATCTGAGCTTGCGACACCATCTGATTCATATTCGAGCCCGTTGAAATAAAAGTTTTCGAGAATCGAAGACAATCCCAAAGAAAAATGAAGAAGTTTTTAAAGTAATGTGCAGGTGATAGGGTGGAAAGAGAAGGAAAAGACATTGCTACTGAATCCAGAGAAGATAAAACTGTTTGAAGAGTGTAGAGAGGTTAAACGACAATGCAGATTCCATTTACGAGCTATGCAGTAGACCAAATCCTGAAGCTTGATTGAAATGAAAAGATATTGTTCTTTCTCCTTCCAGGTTCAACATTCAACAGGAGCTCAAATACTCCATTCAGAAAGTGGAAACATTCAAACATTATTTCCAAGAATTACAATGTCACCTTATAACTTTGGGAAGAACAAGCTTGTTGTTCTAGTTACTTCTAAGCAAGCGTGAAGAAACTATAAAGCAAGGGTGAAGAAACTACAATATCCCAAGTGCAGCTAAACAAGAAAGAAATCAAAATCTCCTTCAACAAATTCAAACAAAATCATTCAAGAATCAATTAGGGAAGAAATAGATCTAAATAAAAACTCACAAAACATAAGCATATCTATCCAAACCACATGAATGCATATATAAGCTTTTGGCTTAAAATGTGAACCTTGTGTAACAATTTTGTCGAATCAAAGAACAACGAAACCATAACATTTTAGCTATTGATTAAAGCTTAATTCAAACAAACCAAAAATTACAAGATAGTAAAATAAACTTTGAAAAGCAAGCTCCTTTCAAGGATGATTCAATTATACAAGACTACCCCCTAGAGAAGCTTCCCCACACTATCCTAAACCCATCTTGTTCACTTCTTCACCTTCCTAGTTGATGCCCTTTTGGCAGGAGACTTCACAGTCTTCGCCTTAACACTCTTCACCGGAGCTTTCTTTGTTGCGGCCACGGCCTTCTTGGCAGGAGCTGCCTTTTTCCCTGGAGATGTTCTAGTCGAAGTCCTAGAAGCTTTGGCTGGTCTCTCCTTAGCCTTTGGCTTTGCCGCAACAGCTTTAGTCTTGGAAACAGCAGCGACGGTCCTGGACTTAGGCTTAGCGGCAGCTTTAGCCTTACGAGCAACAGCTGTTGTCGCCTTGGGCTTAGCAGCAGCAGTTGCAGCCGGTTTCTTAGTACCCTTGGCTGCTTTGGCTTTAGCAGGAGCACTAGCCTTGGCCTTAGGTTTGGCTACAGCACCAGATGCTGCTGGTTTCTTCTTGACCGGAGCAGTCGCCGCCGGTTTAGGCGCAGCGGATTTAGCAGCCGGAAGCTTAAAGGAGGCTTTGACCTTAACCAACTTGCCAGAAGCAACAAGTCTCTTGAGATTAACAAGCAAAAGCTTCCTGAAAGTAGGAGGAAGCGACTTCTGCTTCTCCTCGATGAACTTCTGAATCGCGTATTGACTAGATCCAGTTCTCTCCTTCAACGTTACGATCGCATCCTTAATCATCTACATCGATGCAATTACAACACAAACAAATTCAAAACCCCATTCTCAAAAACAAAAAACAATGAATCTGAATCGAGAAATTACAAAATGAAAAGTAGATCGAACTGAATCTCATACCTCTTCATAGCTTGGGTGAGATGAAGAACTTCTTTTCTTAGCCGGAGCTTTTGCAGGCTTTTTGGCCTTAACTTCCTTAGTCTTCTTTGCTTTACCACCTTTCACCGACGGTTTCTTCTCCGGAACAGTCACCGCCGCATCAGCAGCTCCAGATTCAACTGTCGTTGGGACGTTTTCTTCCTCTGCCGACATCTCTGATCTCTGAACTTTCTAGGAATTCGCAAAAATTGATGGAAACTGCAGAAAATGTAAAGCGTCAAAGAAAATTCTGATGAAGACGACGATAACTACTGGAATGGTTTATATAGTCAGATGTCGTTTTCACTCTTTGCCCTGATTGGTTGAAACAATGAGTACTCGGATCGAAGTAGTCGCTCAGGTTTGAATTTGAGCCGTCAGATCTAAATCTATCGACGGTGTAAAAAAGTTGGATTGCGAATGTTAGGATGAGGAGGTTAATGAATGTGGTGGATAGGTTGCTTTGGGTTTATATGTTTAGGTGTGCTTTTAGCCTCGATTAATCTTATCATAACTTTTTATATACTTGATCAAATTCAATTTTGTTTTTTCCAGAGTGTAGATAATTCTGTAAGGTTTCTTTTGGATATTTAACCGATAAAAATGGAGTATTATACGATGACAAAATTCGTTTTGAAGCAAGGTTGGTCAAAACTATGGTTTGTTTTGATAGTATTAAGGTATATTTTGTTTTCTGGAGAATGCTTCCAGGATTTTTTTGAATGATTGAGTTCATTAGAAACTAGACTAATCAAGGAGTGTAACGAAATAAGAATTATAGAAATTGGATGATGTTTTGGTAGAAAATTATGTTGTTGAATCCGACTAAAGATGACCATATTCTACTTTGTGATGCCAAACAACTAATAGCATGTGTGATGTGTCTGTCTTCAAAAGAGTCTCAACAAAACTGACCAACGAATTATGTTGGATTCGTTTACTTATTTGAATTCCATACATCTTGTAATAATTCACAAGTTTAGATATGTTATAAAAGTTAATACTATAAGACTTGGTAAAAGCATATGCGTTGTTTCACTATAATGAATTAGTGATGATGTATGCAAACTATGCATCTAGCTTCTACAAGCGAAAATTATGTTACGACTTCTACAAGAATATATGTATAGATGACTTTTGCATATATAACTGGTTGCAAATAAAAGTTTCAAACATTTTATTTTTAGAAGAAAGTTAGAATTTTCCTACATAATATATTGATATACATCACTTTGTTATAAAGTTAGCTTTTCTCATTGCATAAAACTTAAAAATGTAAGATGACACCAAATCATTATAAATAAAAAAATTGAAAACCAACCAAAGTGAAATTAACTAGATTCAGCATACATATCGTCAAAACAATTTCAAAGATGAAATTTAAGCTCATTGAAATAATCAATAACGAAATAAATTGACATGAAATTTACATGGAATATTCCTATCGGTTTGAAAATTTTACAATTCTTGGCAAGAACTTATAAATGGATGATGATGGCTCGAGATTTAACCTAATAAACCAATTGCAAGTGTATAATAAAATGCATAGTAGTATAAGATATAATTCACAAGGACCAATGAATCACATGAAAAAAATACAAGATTAATTACTAGCTTCAAATCAAAGTGTGTAAACGATGGATAAAAACACATAAAAATTCTCAAGAAAATCATTCATTCCTGATAAATATGATAACCTAATAAGGGGCCATAATTAAACATAAGGGATCATAATTAAGCACCGTCTCGAACTCAGAACACGAAGATGGAATCAATATACTTTCGTAGTACTAACTCCCTATGTAATTATCTTTAAAATATTAACTTACGTTGAATCTCATAATCTAAACAAACATTACGTTCAAGTTTCGATTAGTTCACATAGCACAATAACATCAACTTTTGTTGGTTAAGGACGCTTAGCTCATCAAAAATTCTTTCAAACATTTAATCAAACACTTTTGGTGCGTTATATACCTAAAGATCAGAAAATATGTCATGGGTCTAATTATAGCATTAAGATCAACTATAGATAAGGAACTAGTTGATAAATCTCAAATATAGCAACCTAACATCAATCATTCATTAAATCCTCTAAGAAAAATCCTAAATACAATTGATGAACTACTCACATATTCCTAAACCTATCACAAGATACTTGCGTGGAAAGCATATTATAATTAAATTGAGTCAGAGAAGAGGGTTCACAAATATTCTCTAAAAGTTTTTTAGAGTCCGAGATCCTTCTCCCCAAGAAAAACATGTAAAAAATATGAAGAAAATAAAGTCTAATCTTTAAAAGGCCTAAAAAAACTCGTCTAAATAAGTACGGAGCGAATTAGATTGACTTGGGATGGTTTCTGGACAAAACGGAAAGTGCTGAACTCTATTTTCACGTCTTGGAAAGGATCAGTCGATCTTCTTCATTTGAAAATTTTCCTCCATTTTTTCGCATTTTCTTCTGGTGATGGCCAACTTGATGTCACAAAAATTACCATAACTTTTAATCCCATCGTTGGATTTCCTTAAAACCACCACTAATTATAGCTGACTCACATGGGTATCTTTTGTCAAAAATTTCATCTCGATTCAACGATGGAAAGTCTATCAAATAGTGTTGAACTATAAGTACGGTTTAATGAATATCAAAACATATCTTGTGGTAATTTGATAGCTCAGGTTTTCGTCCGAGAAAACACTGCAAGCGCACAGATAAGTACATTGTAGTGGTTCGGGATCGAATCCACAGAGACCAAAGGTAGCACATAGAATTTCAGATCAAACGCGGGCTAAAGCGAAAAAGATGTTTTGGAAAAGATGCAATAAATCGAAATTAAGAAGCAAAGAAAGCAAACAAATGAGCACGAGTTGTAAATCAAACAAAGAAGAGTTGGGCATTGCGTATTCTCAGGGAAACATTTCATTGTTGATTCAAATTATTGAACAGAAAACAAGTTTTAAATCGTCTTGAACTCAAACACTAATATAGAATTGATCTACTTCTGTAGTATCAATTCCCTATGTATTAGAAACCTCGAGACTAACTTTCATTGACTCTTAGATTCTAATCATGCATTCTAAACATGTTTGATAGGTTCACAATTCACTTAAACATCAACTTCCATTGGCTTAAGATAATTTGCTCATTTATGATTCATTCAGGCATTTAATCGAACACTTTCCAGGCGTTAAACAACCTAAGATCATAAACTAAGTGATCAAGTTAATTCCGACATTAAGAATAATCCTAGATGAAGATCCAATTAATTAAATCCCTAATCAAACAATTTTATGTCAACAATTCATGTAATCCCTATGTGAGAACCCTAAACCCAACAAACGAACTATTCGCTCATGATAATCGAACAAAAACAGATCAGATCAGAGAAAGGCATGATTGTATTAAACAAAAACAAAGAAAGGGTTCAGAAAGCTTCTCAGATTCAAAGTCCAGAAGATTATTCTTCTCCCAAGGGTTATAAATCTCTCTCTTAGCTCTCAAAGTCAGAAAAACAACGTAATAATCACATAATTTTCGTCCTAGGTTAATAACAAAAGGTTCTCTCTTCTTTTTGGATCCAAAAGGCAATTTAGACAAAAAAAGAAATTTTAGATCTAGAATCGGGCAGGTGATCGATCGATCGTAATTCTCCGCAACTGACTGATTGATCGATCAATGTTCTGATCGATTGATCGTTGTTCTGATCGATTGATCATTGTTCTGATCGATCGATCGTTGTTCTGATCGAGCAATCACAGCTCTGATCGAGCAATTTTCTTCTCCTATGTTGATTCCTTCTTCAAATCTTCATCACAAATCTCCAGAATCATGTAGAAACTTCTCATTTCCCTCAAATGAACCCAAAAGTCTAAGAAACATGAAAAGAACAAAAGAAAACTCCAAAAACGACAAATGTACATAATAAAAACTATAATATCTAAGTAAAAATCGTAATAAAAACCGATAAAAAACGCAATATATCAATTTCCCCAAACTTGAACATTTGCTTGTCCTCGTAAAGACTAACAAAAACTCAAAAATGGTGGAAAAGTTTGAAAACACAGGGACTCGAATGTTCTCAGTAGACCTTACTTGCATTTCAGAATGGTTAACCATAAAAAACTCAAAGACAGTCAGAACGTTCTCCTCAAGGTCCCTTGCACAACATCCCAAGCCCATCCATACTCTAAGCTTCGAACCTACAAGACTTGAATTTAAGTGAAAGACTCTCTCAATTCATTTAGGTTTCATGGTCTCTTTGCCATGAAACTATATCAGGAGTAACGGGCACGGTGAGAAAAAGGTCATTTGGTGGTGAGGCTAAGGTGTTTAAGGGATTCAAAATAACGGCGGATGCAAAACATTATGAAAAATCGCTTGAGAGAGAGAGTATATTGAAAACCATGATCCTTAACTACCTAAGCATTAACAGCAATCAAACCACATAATCAAGTAAGCACAAATGCATTCTCCTGGGCAATAAAACAATGAGATATTATATATTTACAGATTTCAGTCTTAAAATTGAAACAGTTTTTTTCCTTTTTTTTTTTTTTTCAGAGACATAGAATCTGCTACAACTTTGATCTCAAAAATTACAAACACCCAACAACATAGAGAAATGCATTTGAACATCCTCAGGTTCTCTTCTTAACTACCACAACATAGATACATATGATCATGTCTAAACCATCTAAATATGAATTCAAATCCTACCTAAGTAATCAGGAAAATCACGTCTACTCTACTCTCTCCATTGTTTTTGCACATGTGTTCATATAAAAGCATGAGAAAGATGCATGAAGACTCAAAGAAGGTAAGGTTAGGGGTGTGGTACCAGACTAAAAATTTAGTCTGGTCATTCAGGATTACCAAAAGAGTGATGAAAAGGGGAAATTAATCGTGAATGAGTTATTCCGCTCCTGATATTGTAGCCTGATAAAGAGAAATTTAAGTCCAAATTAGCGTCAAATAAAATAGAGTCAAATCACAATCACAACAAGAGCTTGAGTTTCATTGCTTTCAAGTGGAGAGTTCAGTCATGAGGTTCTCTGGATTGTCAGCACTAATAGCTATGATGAAATGGTCACCATAAAATTAGACAACTCGCAAGATAATAGTCTAATAATTATCATAGAATATAGTCATCATCCCCTACAAGGTTTTGACTCAATAAAACAACAAGAAAAAATGACTCAAGAGTTAGAAAACACACCAAAAGAAAGGAAAAAGTACATCAGTAGCATACAAGCTCCCCCATACGTATTTCACACCGTCCCCAGTGTTAGTAAAGCTTGAAGAGGATGCAAAAAATATAAGATAAAATAACAAAATAGATAGTAGCAAGATAGAGAGGAAAGAAATACACGCAAGATCTCTGAAGCATCGAATATGAGCTACTCCTCAGGTCCAAGTCCTGAAACATCTGCATCATCATAAGTCTTGGCTCTCTTCCCTCTGTGGCAGTGAAGTTTCTCTCCAGAACTAGAACTCCCAACAGAGTCGTGTCGCATGTGGTCAAGAGCAAAAGCAACAACAACATCAGCCGGAGCAGTAGGAGCAACAACAGTAGTGGTAGTAGTAGTGGTAGTAGTGGTGGCAGTAGGAATGGTAGGAGTAGTAGGAGGAGCAATAGCTAGTGAGTCAATGAACATACCAATACCTTCAACAGCCCTCCAAATTTGTTGGAACATCGCGTTGGTCCCGTGTAGAGACTCCCCCACATGGAGCACATGTGCATGAGTAGAAGCAGAGGACGGTGGAAGCGGAGAGAGAATGTACTGGCTAAAATCATGAGGAAGTAAGTACGCAGGTCTCGACTCAGATGTGGATGGTGGAGCAGATCTCGCACCAGACGATGAGCAGCAGGAGCAGGTGGAGGAATAGCTACAGCTCGAGGGTCCTCCTGAATCATAACAGCTCGTGTGCCCCACCTAGGCTTAAAGAAATCTGGAGGGTCACATAATTGAGCAGCCTGGGGAAGATATACCACAACCTCATGAGACTCGAGTCTCGCCAGGGCAGGTTGAGGCAAGGAGATATGAACATATACCCGATCACGGTCTTGGAACCTGTAGATCCATGGGCCAGCACTAGGTAAACAAGAACAAGGTCCACAGATAAACTCCTTGCTCGCGAGTGTCCGAAAACCATAATTTGCCAATGCTAGCTTATTATACTTGTCCACAGTAGTCGTCTCTTCCAAAAGATCAATGTCAAAATGCTTGAGGATCTGTGTAATAACAACACCAAACCCACAAATCCTCGTCACTCCGCTAGTAATAATAATTTTGTACCGGGCCAAGTTCGCGGCCAGCACCGCACCCATGTTAAATTCCTGCACTGGTGGGATAGGAACATCTGCAAACTCAGGTAACAAATTTCTAACACCCAAGAAAAGAAGAACAATCTCATCATGCGAAAGACTAGCAACCTGAGTTGTTCCAAAGAGCAAATTCCCAATGATCCTAGCTGAGGATCTCAAAATCGGCTTTCTCACCAAAGATTCCTTGCAGTGTCTGGATTCCTCTGCATTTGTAGCAATAGTTGTCTAAAAAGACTCAAGACGATCACACCATAAAAGAGAAGTCATCTCCTTGGTGCTAAAACCAAAGAGACCACATAGATCCATAATTGATATCTCATAAGGAATCATGTGGATGATGAAGGAGAATGTACCATCACCGACGATGAGATTATCCTCATCTCGGTAGATCACTTGTGCAGAAGCTATGAATTGCCTCACGAGATCGGGGTATGTGGGCTCCGATAGGTTCCAAAGATTCCCAAGGTCCATGTTCTTAAACAAACGATCCATATTGTCTTTGAGCTTCAACTTAGTCCACACATAATGGCAATCACATTTTGTATTCGGGACATCAACATGCTTCATGTGCTCGTAGTACTTTTTAGTTTTCGGATCTCATCTTCGATTGGAGATACGTCTTGGTGGAGGAGGAGGTGGTTTCTCAATGGGAGGTTGTTAAGAGGACCTAGCACCTTTCTTGAACATGTATTTATAGCGCGTCGTTTCACCTTTTTTTAGCTCTCATTGTATCTACAAAAGAAGCACTCAAAACCTATATGAGAAATGTGAATAAGACAACACAAGAATCATTAATTCAAATACACATGATGCAAACTAATGTATTCATAACAAGTAGCGGGTTCTAAGCATCATTCAATCCTTATTGTGGTTCTAAAGAATCTCTCAAAGTCAAGTCAAACTCAAACATCATCCAATCCATTTGTTCATCACTTCAAACACAATTTCCTCCTAAAATCTCAACATTCTTCAACAAAACTCATCACACAAATGCTTTAATCATGCCTCTAAACTATCAAGATCATCATCTAGCAAGACAAACCTAAGCAAAATCGAGTCTAGCAAAAATTCTCAAATCCAAAATTCTCCAAATCCTAAAATTCTCAACTTTCTCATCAAATCCATTCAACCACAACAAAAGGACATCGAAAGCATGCTCATCAGACCATAGTCGACATATCCATAGCAAGGAAACATCATGAAATTTAGTTTTTTGAAAAACCCAAAAATTAATCCTAATTTTCGGATTGAAAAATTGAGATTCCGAAAGCATACCTTTGAACTGGGTAAAATTGATGGTATGGATAGAAAGAGCTCGAAAAACTGAATGGAATACACTATTTATTCGCTAAAATCTGTTGAGAATCAAGAAAGTTATGGAGTTTTGAAAATTTGAGTACAAAGAAGAACAAGGGAGAGAGAGAAAAGTTGCAAAAATTCACAATTTGATCTGAAAAAATCGGGTATAGAGGTTTAAAGAGTGTTTTTCGGTTCAATTCTAATAAAATAAACCGGAAAAATTGAACCCGGTTCGTCATTTACCAGGCGATCGATCGACCGTGCGTACCGATCGATCGATTGGTGTTTGCCGCAAATGTACGATCGATGATCACACAAGTGATCGAATGATCACACTTTCCTGCAATTTTTTTTTGAAAAAACACACTAAAAATCAAATCTAAAAGTTAGTAGTTTAGTACAAAATTGCAAATTAAAGATGAAAATCAAAAATAAGAAAACGTACCAGTGGGTTGCCTCCCATTCAACGCTTGTTTATAGTCACGAACCTGACTTGGGAAAGTTCAGGCAACAGATGGATCCGTCAAAGGAATGTTCGTTCCTTCTTCGGGTGTTGCATTTGCGAGATATGGCTTAAGCCTTTGTCCATTCATAGTGTATTTCCGCCCATTCTCTTTAAGTATCACAACTCCATATGGTCGAACGTCAGCAATGGTGAATGGTCCGGACCAACGAGATTTGAGCTTTCCTGGAAACAATTGCAAACGTGAGTTAAGCAAAAGTACATGATCTCCTGCAGCGAAATGTCGTGGAATGATCCGCCTATCATAAAATGCTTTTGTCCGTTCCTTGTAGATTCTTTTGCTCTCGTAAGCATTCAATCGTATATCACCCAATTCATTGAGTTGAATCATCCACTTCTCAGTTGCAGGCTTAATGTCGAAGTTCATCAACTTCGTAGCCCAAACCCCCTGGTACTCGATTTCAACAGGCAAATGACATGCCTTCCCATACACCAAATGAAATGGTATAGTGTCGAGTGGTGTCTTGTAGGCGGTTCGATATGCCCATAGCGCATCATCTAGCTTCATAGACCAATCTTTTCGAGTTTTGCCTACAGTCTTTTCCAGGATTCCCTTGATCTTCCTATTGTAAATCTCAACTTGTCCACTTGTTTGAGGATGGTAAGGTGTGACTACCTCGTGTCTAACTCTATGCTTCTTCAACAAATTCTCAAACAACTTGTTGATAAAGTGAGATCCTCCATCAGTGATTACCACAATTAGCACGCCGAAACGAGGGAAAATCACATATTTGAACATCTTCAGGACCACTTTGGCGTCATTAGAAGGGCTGGCCAGCTCCTCGACTCACTTAGAGACATAGTCTACTGGAACCAAAATGTATTGATTTCTGTAAGAAGATGAGAAAAGTCCCATGAAATCAATACCCCATACGTCAAAAACCTCTACTTCCAAGATGAAGTTCTGAGGCATCTCGTTCCGCTTACTGATGTTGCCTTTTCTCTGAAAAGCATCACACTTAGAGACGTAATCATGGGCGTCCTTGAAGAGTGTTGGCCACCAAAAACATGCATGCAACACTTTCGACACAGTTTTGAAAGTAGCAAAATGTCCTTCATATTCAGAACAATGGCAGTGATACAAAATACCTTGTACCTCACACTCCGGAATACACCTGCGAAAAATTCTATCAGCACATCTCTTGTAGACGAAAGGATCATCCCAGAAATAATGTCTGGCATCTCTGAGGAACTTCTTCTTCGCATAGCCTGCGAATTTCAGTGGCTACACATTTGCACTCAAAAAGTTCAAAAAATTTGCAAACCAAGATATTTCATCGTGAATCTGTCTAATGGCAAAACAATCAACATTATCCATGTATTCATCCTCCAGCAAGGCAACCATATAGACATTCTCTTCAGGGAGACTATCATCGAGTGGTGTATAAGCTTCCACTCGCAATCGAGAAAAATTTTCTGCAACACCATTCTCGATTCCACGTTTATCACGAATCTCCAAATCAAATTCCTATAATAGCAAAATCCATCTCTACAGTCTCAGTTTAGCATCTTTCTTAGACATAAGGTACCTCAAAGCTGCATGATCAGTGTGAATAATGACTTTTGATCCCACTAGGTACTTTCTGAACTTCTCGAATGCGTAAACCACAACTAGCAGCTCCTTCTCCGTAGTCGCATACTTGATCTGAGTGTCATCAAGTGTTCTA
>OVAN01013589.1:0-12729 GCA_900406275.1 Anastatica hierochuntica
ACTTTGATTATATATATTATATATTAATATAAAACATAAATAATATTTTGTGTATATAACTATTTTCAGGGGTATTTCAAGTACTAATTCGGTTCTCGGTTTAGTTCGGATTCTTTCGGGTATTGAGTTTAAGATCTAATTGGGTATTTCAGAAATTCGTGTTCGTGTACAGGTCTACTTTTTCGGTTCGAGTTTGGTTCGGTTCTTCGGGTTCGGGTATTTTGCCCACCCCTAGTATCGACTATACAAAGACTGAATCGCAACACCTGAGAAAGCTTGATGACAAGTCACGTATTCTTGTTCATTTGGGTACGGAACCGAGCTTGAAAGCATACCCGATGCTTGATCCGCAAACGGAGAAAATCATTGTCAGCCGAGATGTTGTGTTCGACGAGACAAAGGGCTGGAATTGGAGGAAAACAAGTTCAAAAATGAAAGATTTGGGAACTTTAAGATTACCCTTGGAACATATGAATATCTTGGTATCATCGATGGAAGTAGTGTAGCTCACGAAATAGAGCATATCGATATTATCGTCGGTAGGTAAACTGAACCCGAAACAGAACACGTTGAAGATGAGTCTAAAAAGACTCTTGAAGCGAGTGATAATGACGTTGTGACATAGCAACATGAAGAAGATAAGAGAAACAGTGGAGAAGTAACAGGATCGAGCTCTGAAATTCATGCTCATATACGACTTGAACTCGTAAAAAGATCACAAAGACATGTTTTAAGGCTAAAGTACTTAGACTTACTGTTGGCAGAAGAGGAAGGAATGAGGTTACTCATGAGCTTGAATGATGAACCGTTGAACTTTGAAGAGGCTCGGGGATCAAAAGACTGGACATTCGCGTGCGAAGATGAGATTGCGTCGATCTCCAAGCTCAACTCATGGACTTTGGTAGAGCTTCCTGAAGGAGTAAAACCTATTGGGTTGAAATGGGTTTTTAAACTTAAAAGAAACTCTGATGGAAGTGTCAATAAACACAATGCTAGACTTGTTGTTAAAGGGTATGTACAATAGTATGGAATTGACTTTGAGGAAGTGTTTGCTCCGGTGGCTCGAATTGAAACTATTCAGTTACTTATTAATCTTGCAGCCTCTGATGGCTGGGAGATACATCATCTCGATGTTAAAACGACATTTTTTCATGGAGATTTAAAAGAAATCGTGTTTGTTACTCAACCCGAGGGTTTTGTCGTCAAGGGTAGTGAGAACAAAGTCTATAAGTTGAAGAAATCTTTGTATTCTTTGAAACAAGCTCCAAGAGCTTGGAATGAGAAATTGAATCATATTATTCAAGAGTTTCAATTTAAAAGATGTATGAAAGAGCCATCCGTATTTCGCAAGAAGGTAAGAGAGGATCTTCTTCTAGTTGCAGTTTATGTCGATGATTTTTTTGTACAGGAACAAACTTGAGTATCATTGTCGAATTTAAGAGGGAGATGGCATCTAAATTCGAAATGAGTGATCTTGGTATACTAACCTATTATCTTGGGATTGAGAGTATACAACAAGGACGAGGAATAACCTTGAGTCAAAGGCGTTATGCTTTAAAAATACTAGAGGATTCAGGTATGAGCGATTGCAACATGACTTAACCTCTGATGGATGCTGGAGTGAAGTTGGCAAAATTTGAAGAAGAAAAGGAAGTGGATGCCACGAGCTAACGAAGGGTTATTGGATGTCTTAGATATCTTCTTCATACAAGACCAGATCTATCATATTGTGTGGGAGTGCTTAGCAGGTATATGCAAAGTCTGAGAGATTCTCATGGAGTTGCGATGAAATAGTGCTTGAGATATCTAAAAGGAACCGTTTCTTTTAGCATGAGATTTGAGTACACGGCGACAAGGATCCCAAGGCTTGTTGGGTTTAGTGACAGCAGTCATAATGTCGATCCAGACGATGGTAGGAGTACTACAGGCCATGTGTTTTATCTTGGAGAAAGTTCAATAACCTGGTGCTCTCAGAAACAAGAGACGGTTGCGTTGTCATCGTGTGAAGCATAATTTATGGCTGGAACAGAAACCGCGAGACAAGCAATATGGCTTCAAGACCTGTTTAGTGAGATCCTTGGAATATCGTGTGATAAGGTGGTTATATGGATAGAAAATAAATCAGGCATAACACTTACAAAGAACCCAATATTTCACGGTCGAAGCAAGTACATTCACACGAGGTATCACTTCATAAGAGAATGCGTTGAAAAGGGTTTAATAACAATTGAGCATATTCCTGGAAACGAGCAGATGGCAAACATCTTGACAAAGGCATTTGGTAGGATCAAATCAAGTTTAAAGAGATGAGAACTCTTATTGATGTTCATGAGCTTAAAGAATAAGACTTCAAGCTTAAGGGGGGAGATTGTTGATTAAGTTTGAAGAAATTTGGTGTTCAAGTTATCTAAATCCTAATAAATTTTGGAAAAGTTTGTGTTTATCTAGAAGTTATCTAGATAAAAGCAAAGTCATATTTTCCTAATAGGTTTAGATTTTATGTTTATATAAGAGACCGAGATATGACGAGTTAAGTTATGAATTTTGAGAGCTTTGATAACTTGAGTTTGAGTGTATGATTGAGTTTTGAATTATTGTATCAATTAATAAGAGAACAATTCTTATTGAATAACTTGTGTTTACACTTTGATCGATCCAACATAAACAATGAAGAGAGTTGATTGAGATTAACAAGCCCTTAAAGATTGTTTTATGAGTAATGTTGATGCCATATAGTCTATACTATATTTTTTTTGTGATCTGTTTTTTGCAATGTCCATTTAAATATAAAATAAATTATTTTATTTTAAAAGTGGGTGTGTGAATACGCGGAGGGGACTATTGCTTTAGCGGGTGGAAATTTGATAATGACATGAAGAACTAAATAAGTAATTACGAGACATCTCTCTCTCGAGGCTTTAAGCATAACTAAAACGATTTTTTGGGGGGTTAAATATAAAAAGAAAAATTCATTATAAGACTTTTATGGAATAATTTCAAATATACGACTTTTTGTTCAAAAGTATTAAACACTATATTTTATAAATGTTTATAAGATCGCACATTAATCTTATAAACACACTTTTTTATATAAATATAAACACACATGTCTTATAAAGTAGTTTATAAATAGATTGAAAATAAAGTTTAGAAATATTTCTAAGGATCTATAAAATTTAATAAAAAAATTTCAAACTAGTTTATTATGATGATATCTTTTGAAAACAAATTTTAGTTAGTGATATATATATTTTTTCGCCAGTTAGTGATATATTTGTTAAGTGAAATTCAATAGTTACAATGTAATGGCTGACAAATAATATCTAGTCTATTATATTAAAATAGAGTCATCTTTTTATCTACTTAAAAAGTTATCATTTAAATTTGGACCTATTCATAACTCATTAGAAATAATCATAATATTTTTTACTATTTGGTCAAAAATACAATATAACTTCCTAAATATCATCCTATATTCTCTTAATATTTTTCGGAGAACAAAACAAATAAACAAATCTTATTTGATGTTTAATATCTTGCAGTTACTATTTTGAAAATACTTAACAAAAAATATTTTCGAAATTAAAATATTTTAACTATATAATATTAATATATAATTAATCAGTTGTACAAAAAAAAATATCAATTTTAAAAAAATAAAAAATATAAAACTAAAATATCTAAGGAAAAATAATTTTCCGAACAACAAAAAAAAATTAATTTAATTTTATAAATAATAATAGATAAAACCACTTTGTCTTAAATATCTTTATGTATATATTTTATATACAGGGGTGAACATCCGGGTCGAGTACATTCATATTTGGATTTTTAAATACCTAAAGTTTAGCCCGGGTACTTTTCGGGACAGGTTCCGGTCGGATCCATTCGGACTCGGGTCGGTTTAGTAACTTAAAGAAAATCTTGATATACCAGAAAATATTTCGAATTCGTGTCCGGGTATCTTTGAGGTTTTCGAGTTTGGATTCGGTAGTTCTAGATTTTCTCAGGTTTTTTCCGATTTTTGAGTTTTTTTGGGATTTCAGGTTTTGGTTTCGTGTTCGGGTTCAAGATATTTGTATCTTTCGGTTATTTTTAGTTTCGAATATAGGTTTAGTTTGAAGTTTAATTATTTTTCGGTTATTTCGAGTTTTGGATTCGGATTTAGATTTTGAATTTTCGAGATTTTTTGATATTTTTGAAGTTATCGGGTACCTGTTCAGGTTTGAATTTGGTTCGAGTAATATTTGATATCTAAAATACCTTAAAACAAAATTTGTTCAATTATCTGTCTTGAATTTATTTCGGTTTAAATTAGATGTGTATAATATAAAAAAATATACCCGCATATAGTGCAGATTCAACTCTAGTTGAATTTATAGTTCAAAATGTTTTCTTTTGGTAAGTTCAAAATTTTCTTCTATTTTTAAGAATTTTAAGACAAATAACTTTTCTTGCAAACAAAGTAGAACACAAGGACACTAGTAGTTCTGTAGGCTAGGACTAGAGATGTAACAATGGATTAGACATAACCCGATTCAGTATAGTTTTAATAGATATGTTTTTGGTGAGATGGACAAATTAATTCGAGAAAAAAAATATAATGTCGTTCGTTATAAAAATTTGATCCATGAATCTGGTTATATTGAATTGAACTAATCTTATACAAAATCTGAACAGATCTTCCAACCTGTGATAGATCTAATCTAAGTCTTCTATACAAAATTTTTAATAAAATAAAACAAGAGATCATATAATTCACGGCCGAATACAAACATAAAATGACTTTTCAGAAAAAAGATATTATAATACAAATGTAACAATAAAATAATTTTTTAAAAATACTGCTAAACAAGTATTACAATTTAAATCTTGTATATACATTAGCTGGACAAATAAGATATAAACATATATTGTTAGCCATGAGTTCCCATGGACTATTCAAACTAAAAATTAAAACTATATAAAAGTAAAATATTTAAAAATATAGACACAAAATAAGGAATAATAATTAATAAAAGGAGAAGGGCATGGGAATCGCATTTGTATTCATATCCTCCTTCTTCTCCTCTATATATATTTATATAAATACTAACACAATTCCAAAGTGTAGTCTCATTCATCATAATAATCATAAAAATTAACTTTTAAGCTCTAGAGAGAGAGAGAGACAGAGAGAGAGATGGAAGAGACAAAATCAAGATTCAAGAGGATCTGTGTCTTCTGTGGAAGCAGTTCTGGCAAAAAACCTTCTTACCAAGAAGCTGCAATTCAACTTGGTAACGAGTTGGTATGTTTTGTCTTCTCAAAAGCTACATAGATATGTACATCTATAATGTTTTGTACATACATATATACTTACACAATATGTTGTTTTATGCATACATATATAATGTTTTGAACATACATATATACTTACACATATGTGGTTTTATGCATACATATATAATGTTTTGCACATACATATATACTTACACAAATATGTGGTTTTATGCTTACATATATAATGTTTTGCACATACATATATACTTACACATATGTGGTTTTATGCATACATATATAATGTTTTGCACATACATATATAATTTCATAATCATAAATACCATCTTGATCAACTTATTGTGTCATTTGTAAGTAGAGATCCTTTTTGAAAGAAATTTTGTGATGTTTTTTTAGCTAATGGTTAAGAAAATGGTTTTATCATTTATGTTAATATCAAATATGAGGTAAAAATGAAGATTTGAATTGAAATATGAACTACGAATCTTCTTTTGAAACATTTAGGTTTATTATGGTTTTGATTGTGTGTTACAACGAACAATGATGAATCCAGATTTTTTTTTTAATTCTTAAAAAATTTTGTTTTAGTGAAATCGAGTTTTGTGGTAAGTTTTATTGTTATTGGCATGAAAGAGAGATGAGAAAAATAGTAACTTACTACTATTCTTAGCTGTAACCCGCCTGTCACTCGAGCAGCACTCTTGCATGATCTTTTTTTAAAAATTTTATTTCTTGTTTAATTTATTCTTAAGTGATTTGCATTATTACAAACACACACACATATTGTTTTTTTTTTGCCATTACTTTGAGGTTTCCTATGATTTTTCCTAAACCTAAATTTTAAGTTTCAAGTTTATTAATGATTTTGTTTTACGGGAAAGATAAATAATAATGACAATTTTTACTGCCTCGAGGGGCCAAAGAAAAATAAAATTTGTTCGTTGGAAGAATAATGACTCTATGTACAAAGCGTGTGTTGTGGGGTTGTACTACTTCTTCAACAACATGTAATAATATTTTTAAAAATAATACTTGTAATAAATATTTGTGATTGTTCTATAGGTAATAATAATAGTGTTAATAGGATGGTGACAATTGAGATTAGGATTGATGATGAGCTATCTTTTATTTTTTCTCCTTTTTTTTCTTAATTGAGATTTGATCTTTGATGTGGTTGCTTCTTTTTGGGGTCTATTGTTGACATGGGTTTGCGACACGTGTTCATTTTCATCATGAAAACTCATTTTATTATCAATAAATGTAATAAAATATAATAATAACTTTTTTAAAAAAATAATTAACTAAAGAAATTTGATGGTGGGAATGTGGTTGAAGGTGGAGAGAAGGATTGATTTGGTATATGGAGGTGGTAGCGTGGGGCTTATGGGTCTCGTGTCTCAAGCTGTTCATCATGGAGGTCGCCATGTTCTAGGGTTTGCTCTCTCTCCTCTCTCTCTCTCCTCTCTTTCTCTCTCTCTCTCTCCTCTTCTACCTATATCTCTCTTTCTCTATGTATTCACACATATCTATATGTATGTAAATATTCACTCTATTCATATGATGATATGATGAAGTTGCTAGTTTCAAGCACTACACATTACTCATCATAGTGTTTTCACAACATTTTTGACTGTTGATGATGAGATGCCTAGTACTTGCTAAATCAAAACATTTTATTTGTTACATAGAATTTGATATTTGATTAATCTTTGGTTATAAGAAGAGATTAGTTGAAATGATATCTAATTAGAGAGATAACATAACAACGAAAAAAAAGGATCTATGCATGTTTCCTTTGTCCAACAAGTGTCTCGAATTATTTTACTAACAATAAGTCCAACTAGTTTCTTATGTGTGTGGTATATGTTCTATGAGAGAATCCCATTTCAATTATCTACAACTAAAATAGTCAACTTTCTTTATTGTTTAAAAATTAGTTGTAGATTTAAATCTAAAGCCGGTTATGAGATTGATTCATTATTAAACCGGTTTTATCTCTAATTTCTTGTAGGGTCATACCAAAAACCTTGATGCCAAGAGAGGTATGCAACAAATAAATCTCTTTTTTTGTTGGACTTGTGATATTTAATTTAAGTATTATTGCGTTACAAAATTGCCTTGCAATGATCTACATCAAATAGTGGTAGGACCAAAAGAGGAATGATTGAGACTTGGAGCCTTTTTTTTTTTGGTTTCCTTCACGATACATCTCCTTGACCAACTAATATATTTATATGTTAAACCCACAATAATATGATCTACATATCATATAATATATAACAACATACGTTGTAGTGTTCACATTTTAGAAGCAATAATAAAGAGAAATATACAATTTTTTGGGTTTTAAATAATTTGCAGATAACCGGTGAAACCATCGGAGAAGTTAAAGCCGTCGCCGATATGCATCAAAGAAAAGCCGAAATGGCTCGTCAAGCTGATGCCTTCATTGCACTTCCTGGTTTGTAATCCAAAATATATAAACTTATTCTACTTAATTAACAAATTTGAATAAAATCTAAAATATTTTGTATAACCTATGCTTTTTTATAAATTATTAGGTGGATATGGTACGTTAGAAGAGTTGCTTGAAGTCATTACATGGGCACAACTCGGAATCCACCGTAAGCCGGTACGTAATCATATAAGGAAAAATTAATCTTCTCTCGTTAAAACTTATTAAAAAAATTAGTTTATAATATATTATATAAAACTTGCATTATTGTTATGTGTTACGACGACCAGAATATGCGTGTTGAATATTTTTTCTTCTTATTTAAATCATTCATTGTTTTTTTTAATTATAAAGTTTTTAATCTGCACAAATGGTTGCATATGGTACGTCGTAATAATCACATGGATCAAGATTCGTTTTCCGATTCTTTATTCCTCCTTTTTAACTTTATTTTTTTTTCTGTATCACATTTTATAAGATCATTTAACTTTATAGTAATATAAATATTTTGCAATAATATTTTATAAAAAAAAAACTATGTGTTGTCACGACTTACGACTACATAAACCCTGATTGTGAGACCGGAAGCTTCCCATGTCGTAATCTTTTAAGCTATTTAAAATATTTGGTTACTTAACATTATTTTTTGGTCAATAATTTTTTGCAGGTTGGTCTTCTTAACGTGGATGGTTACTATAACTCGTTGTTAACATTCATCGATAAGGCCGTGGACGAAGGATTTATATCCCCAATGGCTCGTAGAATCATTGTTTCCGCGCCAAACGCGAAAGAGTTGGTTCGACAACTAGAGGTATGGTGAACTTAATAACATCCTTAGAATGTTGTAATGTTGTGGTTTTGTACATGATTGGTTTATTTAATGTTGTTACCTCTAAAATGTTGATAGGAGTATGAACCGGAGTTTGATGAGATAACGTCAAAATTGGTTTGGGATGAAGTGGACCGGCTTAGCTATGTACCGGGTTCAGAGGTTGCTACGTGAAGGAAGTCAAAATATATTATGGGGCAGAAGTTTTGTGGGATGTAAAAGCAAATGTACAGCGGAAAATTGAAGTTTTTAACATCAGAAGGAAAGCTGAAATGAAGACAAAAAAAAGTATTGGGGTTGTTTTTGATAAAATTATTTTGTAAGGGGTTAAATGTATGAAGTGGATAAACCACGTGGGTAACTGTTAACCGCATATAAACCAAACCCTATCATTCCCCACTTGTCTTTTGTACATTTCGGTTTAATGGTTAAGGAAAAAAAAAAGGGTAGGGCTATTATCAGAAATTGACAAAAGATCCTTTTGCTTTTGTATGTTATTATTATTATTTTATTTATCAACTTCTATAATTTATCAAATATAATATTACGATATTTATTTAGAATTAAAGTTAAGAGCATATTCCAAGTAAACATATACGTATCAACGAATGTATATACAACAAGAAATAGATTAGCCTTAGAAGCCATTAAATTAAACAAATCAATAAGAAAATTTATAATAATCAATCTCACATGGTTTTGTCTTAATTTATTTTTTGTTAAGTGAAATTACTCTGCCTCCTTCCATCGTTCTACACTAAATTACACAAGTGAAGAATTTAAAATAGAGAAAAAATTCGATCTCATTTGTCCATGCAGATATGAGTTCTTTGCTTACGACTCATTTAAATATTCGGAAGAGAGTCCATCTGCGGGGTACACCTCCCACCCATAGTTAAGTTTGGTTTTGTAATAAACATGTGTTTAACCCTTTTCTTTAACAAAAAAAAAAGAAGGAAATTCATAAGAAAAAAACCGAGAACTCGACATCATTTTCCTCGTCTATAATAAAAATCCAAAACGACAGAGTATCAAAAAATGTATCTCTGATAAAGCGGAAATGTAAAACAAAATATTTTTAAAAAATTAAGCAGAAATTGCAAAAAAATTTAAAGCGGAAATGTGAAAACAAAATATTTTTTTGGCAATTTTGCAGATAAATGATGCTCGAGTTTATATGAAGCAACCGAAGCATTACGGGCTTTAGCCCAAAATTAGGGTTGATTTTAGTGTGTGTATATAACATAAATCCATAGGCCCACTTGATTTTTTTTTTCTTTATTCCTTAAAAAATTCAATGTCTATTATTTTATTCCCCAGCCACTGACTTGCATGACAAGGCACAACAAAATTGAGCTCATGCAGATGTTATTACTATTCATTGGTTCAATTTTTCTCTGTGAAGTATTCACTATTGTTGGATAATTTAAGTCATAAAATATCTTTAATAAAAGCTAGTTATTAGAGATAAATACAAAATAGAATAAGATTAAGATTAGAGAAATCCTAATAGATTAAGGAGATAGCTTAGTCTATAAATAAAGTTTTTAGAGAGTTATTCCAAAGACGAGAGTTAGAGATTTTTTGTTAAGTTTTGAGTTAGTTTTTTAATCAATAAAGAAGTGCAGTTCTTTAAATCTCTTAGCTTTACGATCTTCAATTGGTATCAGAGCCTTGAACACAAAGATCTACGAAATCTACAGAGAGAACGAAACAAGGGTCGTGCGTTTCATTCTCAAAGTCGAAAGAGATCTTGTGCTTTGTCTCTAACGTGTGATTCAATCTCATACTCCGAGATTGTTAAAACCAGCGAACATAAAACAGAGGAGGAGACTCTGTTTTTGAAAGTTTATTCATCAAGTTAAGAAGGATGGGTGACGCAGCAGCTGGTATACCTCGAAAGGACTATGGAGTACCATCGATCTAGTGTCCTATGTTGACTTCGACAAACTACACAGTTTGATCGATAAGAATGAAGGTTATACTCGAGATTAGCGAATATGGGAAGCAGTAGAACCAGGAACTGCAGATCGAAAGAAAAAAGTTGCAGCAACAGCTCTTGTGTTTCAGTCGATCCCAGAAAATTTGATTCTACAGATTGGAGAACATAACACCGCAAAAGGCTTGTGGGAAGCAATAAAATCTCGTTATCAAGGGGCAGAGCGTGTAAAAGAAGCTAGACTACAAACTCTAACTGCTGAACTTGAAAGATTAACAATGAATGAAACCGACACAGTAGAGGAATTTGCTGGAAAAATTTCTGGAATTGCAGCAAAGTCTGCTTCGTTGGGAGAATCGATTAATGAAACAAAGCTGGTCAAGAAATTCCTTAATGGATTACCAGAAAGATTCATTCATATAGTAGCTTCCCTAGAGCAAATCTTGGATCTTAAAATAACACAATTTGAAGACATTGTTGGTAGAATTAAAACATTTGAAGAAAGAATAAATGGCAAAAGTAAACACACAGAGGAACAAGGGAAGCTGATGTTTGCAAATAATAACCATGGGCGAGGAGGTTATGGTCGAGGTGTGAGAGGTGGTTGGAACCGTGGAAGGGGTCGCGACAGATTCAATGGTCGAGACCAAGAAGATGATAACAGAAGCATCAGCGGGAGGAGCAGAAGAGATCGCTCCAAAGTGATATGTTGGAGATGCGACAAGCCTGGTCATTTTGTCTCAGCCTGTCCTGATAGACCTAGAGACAATCAAGAAGTGATTATGAATGAACATAAAGAAGAGAGTGAAGAAGCAGAGGAGGAAGCTCTCTATGTTCATGAAACTGTTTTTTCTAAATGAAGACAAAGTTTTTCCGAAAAACTATGAGGAAAACAAGGATGGATCGAAACCATTGTGGTACCTTGATAATGGAGCTAGTAACCACATGACGGGAAACATGGACTACTTCTCCTGCTTGGATTTCTCCAACAGCTTGTTGACCAATCTCGTTTTCGTCATGATCACTTGCTGGATCATTATCATCTTCATTCTCCTCCTGATCATAAACTTCCTCTGTTTCGGGATCATTATTAGCTTCTGGTTCATTATCGTTGGCAGGACCATTACCATCAAGATCATCTGTGAAGTATTCACTATCTCTCAATTAAGTTTGAAGCTTTTTGGGAAGTTTTTAATGGATACAAAACTGAAGTAGAAGCTATAAAATTATGTATATATGGCTAAGAGTGGATTAAATTAATTAAGTATATATGGCTAAAACAAGACTCCTTAACGTACAAATTTGCCTTAGATGAGTGTTTTATTTTTGACAATGAGAAGTCATAGAACATTTTTAAAGGAAACATCCATCATCTTAATTAACATTTTTCTAAGTTTTACTACATAACTTTAGTCTTTAGATTTCACGAGAAAATCTTACTTACTCTCTCATTATTTGATTTTGTCAAGTTTCATGGACTTCCAACTCAAAACCAATTGACAATGAGTGTATTGCCCCATGTAACTAATATATTACTCATGTCCCCATCATATTTCCGATGTGGGATCTTTCCTCAACACCTCCCCTCGAGATAATGGTTCTTTTTAACCATAAATCTCGACGAATCCATCACGCCCCCTCCGAGATAATGCTTTTTTTTTCTAGCTATCTCGGCAGATTTGAGCCATCTTTGGGCCATCAAATAGTGGGGTGATCGGGCCACATTATGGACCGGATTAATGGGGTAGAGTGTGGACTGGCTCTGATACCATTTCAAGTTTCATGGGCTTCCAACTCAAAACCAATTGGCAATGAGTGGATTGGCCCATGTAACTTATATATTATTCATGTTCCCATCATATTTCCGATGTGAGATCTTTCCTCAACACCTCAAGTTGGAGCATGTAAGGAACGTAATGCCCAACTTGAAAAGAACGCTTCAAACTCCGTATGAAATTATCTTGATGAAATATCCACGAGTTGATCTTCGTAGATTGATGAATATAATTGAATGATGAATGATGCTCTGCTTTTTAATCTGAAAAACAGAGAGAATTAATGAAATAAAAGGAAATTGATTGGACTTCTTTCGAAGAGTCGGATCAATTTCGGAATGGATGGGATCATGGTCACGAGAGCGAACCAAGATCAAATAATTTATGGGACAATTTGTCTAAAAATTCCAAGACGACCAAATCCTTTCTGGACTTGACCATGCCTTTAAGA
>OVAN01013590.1:0-12729 GCA_900406275.1 Anastatica hierochuntica
TCATAGATGAATTGAAAGACATGATGAAATTAAAAAGATAAAAGAGGTTCAAAAAGCTTCTCCAAAGGTTGCGGAGTCTGAGATTCGTCTCCCCAAAAGCATACAAAGTAAAAGCTAAAAAGTTTGTAAAAAAATCTAGTCTAATAACCTAATTTTCGTCCTAAAGTATTTACATAGGTTCTGAGTCTTTTCTGCAAAATCTGGAAATTCTTGGGCAAAAAAGGAAATTCTCGAAACTGGACAGCATGTGATTACGAAAATGGCCATAACTTTTGATCGCACCGTCGGATTGTCTTCAAACCACCTCCATATGAAAGCTAACTCACATGACTATCTTGTATCAAATTTTCATCTCGATCCAACGGTGGAAACCTTTTCACATAAGGCCAAACTTCTAATCCATCAGCATAATTCTACATCTTCATAAGTTTCTTTCTGTCCAAATTGCTTCATTTCTTTCCAAAGCACCTTAAAACCTATAAAAACACCAAAGAACACCAAAAGACTCCAAAAAGTCTCAAAAAAACCAAAAATACCATTAGAAGTTAGTAAAAACCGAGATATATCAGTTTAGGAGGATTCAAGAACAACTATCAGTCGGACTATCAGAATCAGAACCAAGGACAATCTTCTGCGTCTTCTCAAGATAGTGAGCTGGAAAATCAGACAAAGTCCTCTGCGGACTTGAATCAGAAGGTTTATAACATGTAAAGTGATCTCAATGGGAAGTTTGAGTCATTAAGCACAGACATGAAATTGCTGGAAACACAGGTTGCTCAGACTTCAGCGAGTAACAAGGCTCCATCGAGAGTCATTCCCCACAAAGCGGAGAAGAATCTGAAGGAACATTGCAGTGCCATTACGCTGAGAAGTGACAAAGAGCTGAAAAACACGTCCAAAACAGAAGGAAAAGGATATGTTGATCCTTGTCCAAGGATCGATCAATTCATGGCTAAAGGAGCCTCTGGACAGACGGACAAGGATCGATCAATCCCTGTCCCTGGATCGATCGATCCCTATCCTGACAAGAGGGTATCGAATTTTCGTGATGAAACGAATTCGCAGGAGGTTGAGGATCAGTATGTGCTACCCCCACCTTATGTTCCTAAGCCTCGATATCCTTCCAGACCTTGTCAAAAGATCAAGGAATGAGAGTATGAGAAACTAAAGAATCTAGTTTGTGAATTACATGGGCGATTGCCTTTCGTAGAAGCAGTCATGATAGTACCTTCTCTTAAGAGGTACATGAAAGAGATTATTTCACACCGCATGACATTAGAACACGGTTTTTCAGTTCTTACTGCAGAATGTAGCATCGTACCAGAGAAACGCGAGGATCCAGGTCCTTTTGTATTCCTTGAAAGATTGAATCGCTTGCCTTTGAGCGATGTCTCTGAGATTTGGGATCATGAGTTAGTGTGATGCCACTCTCGGTATCGTAACATCTTAATTTGACTAATTATAAACCTACGAGAATGTATTTGGTGCTTGCAGATAGGTCTATTCGAAGACCAGTGGATATTCTCGATAACATTCCCATAGGAGTTGGAGAGGGATATGCTTTCACAGACTTTGTTGTCTTGGTGCTTGAAGAAGAACCCAAGGATCCCATTATCCTTGGAAGACCGTTCTTATCTACTGCTAAAGCCATGATTAATGTGTAGAACGGTCAAATAGATCTCCGACTTGGGAAGTTGACTATGAAGTTCAACATCGAGAAATCCATGAAGAAGCCAACCATTGATGGGCACACGTTTTGGATTGATACACTTGCTGATGTGATCGAAGACTCTTCTGAAGAGCTCTACACTGAGGATCCATTACAGGTAGCCTAAACTCAAATTGAAAATGAATATGGGTTTTGAATGCAGGTACTTCGTAGGTTGCTGAATTGTTTGATTCAACACTTGCTATTGAGAAGCATGTTGCATTTATCAAGCTCGAAGAGCCATCACCTGCGACTTCTCAAGCATTGGTGGCGAGTTCGAGTGCTAATTAGAGCGAGCTGAAAGCTCCAAAAGTCGAGCTCAAGCCACTACATGCAGGACTAAGGTATGTTTTCTCAGGTCATAAACTCTACATATTATGTAATTGTCAATGTTAATCTGAACAATGCTGAGACTGCCTTGCTTTTTTCGAAGTTAAGGAAGTATAGAAAAACGTTGGGATATTCTTTGGATGATATTACAGGTATTTCTCCAGATCTCTGCATGCATAGGATCCACTTGGAGGATGAATCCAAGACTTCAATCGAACATCAAAGGAGGCCAAATCCTAAGCTGATGGAAGTTGTCAAGAAAGGGATTCTAAAGCTTTTGAGTGCAGGTGTCACCTATCCCATTTCTGATAGCACATGGGTGAGTCTGGTACATGTTGTGCCAAAGAAAGGTGGAAATATTGTCATCACCAATGAGAAGAACGAGCTCATTCCTACCAGGACTATCACAAGACACAGGATGTGCATTGACTAAAGGAAGTTGAATTCGGCCACGAGAAAGGATCACTTTCCACTTCCTTTTATTGATCAAATGCTAGAAAGACTTGCTAATCATCCTTATTATTGTTTTCTTGAAGGCTATTCAGGTTTCTTTCAGATTCCCATCCATCCAGCGAACCAGGAAAAGACTACATTCACATGTCCATATGGGACATATGCTTACCGTAGAATGTCATTTGGATTATGCAATGCACCTGCGACTTTCCTGCGATGCATGATATCTATCTTCACTGATTTGATCGAAGATAACATGGATGACTTTTGTGTTTATGGTTCTTCGTTCTCTAACTGCTTGTTTAACCTTTGTAGGATTTTAGAACGATGTGAAGAGAAACACTTGGTGCAGGATGGGATTGTGCTTGGCCATCGAATCTCTGAGAGAGGTATCAAATTTGATAAGGAAAAGGTAAAGGTGATGACAAGCCTGCAACCTCCTACTTCTATCAAGGATGTCCACAACTTTCTCGGACATGCAGGATTCTACAGACGGTTCATTAAGGATTTTTCCAAGATAGCCAGACCTATGACTCGATTGCTCTGTAAGGATGTCAAATTTGATTTTGATACTGACTGTTTGTTAGCTTTTAAGACAATCAAGGAAGCACTAGTGAGCGCTCCAATTGTGCAGCCACCGAATTGGGATTTACCTTTCGAGGTAATGTGTGACGCCAATGACTACACGGTAGGAGTATTGTTGGGTCAAAGAAAGAACAAGAAACTCCATGTGATCTACTATGCTAGCAGAACACTTGATGACACTTAGATCAAGTGTGCGACTACAGAGAAGGAGCTCTTAGCTGTGGTTTATGCATTTGAGAAACTCAGACAGTACCTAGTGGGATCTAAAGTCATTGTTCACACGGATCATACAGCTTTGAGGTACTTTATATCTAAGAAAGATGCTAAAACGAGACTGTTGAGATGGATTTTTCTTCTGCAGGAATTTGATTTGGAGTTTCGTGATAGGCGTGGTATCGAAATGGTGTTGCAGACCATTTAACTTGATTGCGAGTGGAAGTTGATACACCACTCGATGATAGTCTCCTTAAGAAGAATATCTATATGGTTGCCTTGCTGGAGGATGAATACATGGAAACTGTTGAGTGTTTTGCCATTAGAAAGATTTACGATGAAATTCCTTGGTTTGCAGATTTTGCAAATTTTCTGAGTGCAAAGGTGGAGCAACCAAATTTCGCAGGCTATGCGAAGAAGAAGTTCCTCAGAGATGTCAGACATTATTTCTGGGATGATCCTTTTCTCTACAAGAGATGTGCTGATGGACTTTTTCGCAGATGTATCCCAGAGTCTGAAGTTCAAGGTATTCTGTATCACTGCCATGGTTGTGAATATGCATGGCATTTTGCTACTTTCAAAACTGTTTCGAAAGTGTTGCAGACAGGTTTTTTTGGCCAACACTCTTTAAGGACGCCCATGATTACGTCTCTAATTGTGATGCTTGTCAGAGGAAAAGCAACATCAGTAAGCAGAACGAGATGCCTCTGAACTTTATCCTAGAAGTAGAGGTTTTTGACGTAGGGGTATTGATTTCATGGGAGCTTTCCCATCTTCTTATCAAAATCAATACATTTTATTTACAGTAAACTTTGTCTCCATGAGGGTTGAGGCACTGGCCAGCCCCTCTAATGACGCCAAAATGGTCCTAAAGATGTTCAAATCTGTGATTTTTCCTCGCTTTGGTGTGCCAAGAGTGATAATCAGTGATGGAGGATCCCACTATATCAACAACTTGTTTGAGAATTTTCTGAAGAAGCATGGAGTTAGACACAAGGTAGCCACACCTTATCATCCTCAAAAAAGTGGACAAGTTGAGATTTCCAACAGTGAAATCAAGGTAATCCTTGAAAAACTGTAGGCAAGACTCGCAAAGATTGATCTGTGAAGCTAGATGATGCGCTATGGGCGTATAGAACTGCCTACAAGACACCACTAGGCACTACACTGTTTCATTTGGTGTATGGGAAGGCATGTCATTTGCATGTTGAACTCGAGTACCAGGGACTTTGAGCTACAAAGTTGCTGAACTTCGACACCAAGCCTGCAGCTGAGAAGCGAATGATTCAACTCAATGAACTTGATGATGTTCGATTGAATGCTTATTAGAACACAACGATTTACAAGGAACGGACCAAAGCATTCAATGATAGGAGGATCATTTCACGCCATTTCGATGTAGGGGATCATGTACTGTTGTTTAACTCACGTTTGCGGTTGTTTCCATGAAAGCTCAAATCGCGTTGGTCAGGACCATTCCTGATTGCTGAGGTTAGACCATACGGAGTTGTTGTTCTTTATGACAATGGGAGAAAATTCACTATGAATGGCCAGAGACTTAAGTCATACATTGCAGATGAGCCATCCGACGAGAGAATGCGAATTATTTTGAAGAATCCACCTGCCGTCTAATTGCATTACAGTCAGGTTTGAGCCTTTAAAAAAGCGTTAAGTGGGAGGCAACCCACTAGGTAGTTTTCTTTTCATTTTTTGTTAGTTGTATAGTATTCTTAGTCTTTTTGTTTTGGTTTTTGGGGCTTTTGACGTTTTTTGTGTTTTTTGGCTTTGTTAGTGTAGAAAACAGGAGCACTCAGACAGAAGGATAGGGATCGATCGATCCTTGTCCCTAGATCAATCTATCCGCATCTAGACTTATGCCAAAACAGAAGGACAGGGATCGATCGATCGATCCCTGTCCTTGGATCAATCGATCCCTGTCTTTTTACGGGTCAAAACAATTGGATAAGGACCGATCGATCCTTGTCCCGAAAAAAAACATTATATCGCGAGAAAAACAGGTTAGTTCTCATTATTTCTCTCACACCATAAAACAAAAAAATCGCCTCTTTGATCGATTTAGCTCAAAACTCGATGGATCTGAGCCGTTTTTGAGTCTAAAATCAAGAGAATTTTGTGCTCTATCTTTCTATCCAATCAGATTTCACTAAATCTAAGGTATGTGTCCACAATCTCTATTAGCAGATTTTTCGGAGAAATTTAGGAACTTTTGATTTCTTAGATTTTAATGAATGTTTGATACTTGGATGATCTTATACGCATGTTCTAAGATATTTAGCAGTAGCACTGCACCTAGATTTAGCGTTTTAAGGACTGAATTTGGTGAATTTGTGATTTCGCGTTTCGTACGCCAAAGTAGCATGTTTCGTCATGATTTGCCTTGTGTATTGATGTTTTTACTTCTTTGTGGCATCTCTGTGATTGATTAAAACATGTTTTGATGATTGACTGCGATGAAGCGATTATTTTCACTTGGACTTGAAATGCAAAACGGAAATTGAACATATTTTATGATGTTCTTTCTTTGATGAATGGATTGATGCATGCTCTTGATGCTTTTGAGCTTGATTTTTGCAGAACAATACTCTTTGAATCAGAGTGAATGATTTTCGTGTTTGTCTTGTTTTGATATGGATACTAATTTTGCTTCCAAGTGTCTATTTTCGCAGGTTTTAGGATGACGAAAGATAGGAGAGGTTCCGAAGACGCGAGACCCATCTACATCCATTCTTCACCATTGGTTCAAGAGGAGTGATCTCACATGTCCTGCGAACCGTCCGGTTACTCAGGAGTGGGATCAATATGACTCGCAATTTCTACAAGACTTGGGACACATTACATTCCCGATGACTCGAATCATTGATGATGATCTCCTAGATGCTTTTGGCATTCGAAAGGACTTTTACGCCCTCTTTTACAGGATGAGACTTGAGGCTTACTGGAGCTTTGTGAGCATGTCTACCCCGAGCTGTGTCGGGAGTTTATGGCCTCTGAACACTGTGTCTATCCGGAGTTGGACACCCCGGTGGCTAATCAGGGCAAATTCTCCTTTATCGTGCAGGGTCTGTATTATTATATCTCTCTCATGGACTTGGCCAGAGTTTTTGGTACCAACTCTACCGAAGTCTAGTGAGTTCTGGGACTTTATTGTTGCTGGGAAATTCGTCTCTCGGAGTGCAAAGCACTCGCATATCCGCAGTCATGCCCTTCGCCTCGTGGCTAAGGTTCTTAGCTCGCATATTTCCGCCAAGTCTATCTAGGCTGTTGTGACCAACGATGAGTCGGGTCTTCTTTTTCTTGGCGTTGGACATACATGGGAATTGGCACCTCATATCCATTACGTGGCGGCTACGGATCTGAATATGGCTGAAGTGGTTGCTGACAAATTCGCCTTCTTCAAGTTGGTGGCTTCTGCGAAGAAGTCCTTTGTTGTGGGTGCTCTTATTACCCGACTTATGCGGTTTGCCAGATTCGATTTCACTGGTAACCAGAGAGTGGAGTTCAAGCTCCCCAAGCTTACCAAGTTTTTTCAGGACCATAGAGCTGACTATACTTTCTTCGATGGAAAGCATCTTGTTGATTGCGCCATTCTAGCTTCCCCCTAGAAGCGTACTATTCACAGCTTGAGACCGTTCATCTATCACTTCCAGGACCGCCAGCAGAGGTCTCTCTACAACGAGCTACCATTTCTGGACTTGACCTCTCTAGCTGATTCATCAGGAGTTGAGTTTTTACCTCCTCCAGAGCATCTTTGTCTCTGTCCCACTTCTTTCAAGAAGGGCACTTCAAGTCATGACCAAACTCCCCACAAAAAATCTCTGGAACTCAGACTTTTGTCTGAAATATTATTAACTCTATTTTATTTGGCTTACTATAGAACTTAAATGCTTTGATCCAGGAACTTAAAATCAGGAATCAAACCCATCATTCAGGATTATATCCCCATTTTTCTACCATTCTTTTTGGTAATTCAGAGTGACCAAACTCATCTTTAGTCTGGCACCACACAATTACCGTATCTCCTTGAATCTCCATGCATTTCTTTTTGATCTTATATGCACGCATGTGTAACAACAATGGAGAGAATAGGGTAGACATGATCCTTCTAATTGCTTAGGTAGGATTGTATATTTTAGATGGTTTAGACACGGTCCTGAGTGTTGGGTGTTTAGGTGGTTTAGATGGATATGTTGCATTTCTTCATGCTGTATGAGTGTTTTAGAGTTTAAAAACGTCATTGATATGCTAATTTGAACCAGATTTTCGTTCTGAAAAAAATAAAAAGAACAAAAATTTATTTTATTGTCTTTATATCTGGTTTATAAATTAGCATTTGCATATTATTTTGTTGATTGCATTCACCCTAAACAATGCACATATTTTGTTTACTTTTTGGGTTGGTGGTTTGTACTTGGGTCGTTAGGGGACATGTATATCAATATACTCTTTCTCTCTTACGATTTTGCATAATATCTTGCATTCTTACGCAACTTTTGATATCCGAAACACTCTAAGCCTCACCACTAAAAGCCTTGAATACCTAGCCTGATTTCCTGATTATGAGTTCTTTGGTGAAAAGTTTCACGCCTATCTTGAATGAATGTAGAGAGTTATTAACATGGAAGCTGAGTTTGCAAGTTCAGATTTTAGAGTATGGATGGGCTGGGGAGGTTATGCAGCGATTCATGGGGAGACTGATCTAACTGTTCTGATTTTATATGGTTAGCGAAAGTAACGCAGAGTAAGGTTTTCTGATAGCGTATGATCCATTTGGTTTTCAAACTTCTTTTCACGTAGGCTTAATCTTCATTTCCTTTACTTGAGGACAAGCAAAGATTCAAGTCTAGGGGATTTGATGTGTTAGTATTTTAGTAGTTTTTATTACGGATTTTACTCGAGAATTATGGTTTTTAGTATGTATTTGGATCTTTTTGGAACGTATGTGTGTTCTTTGTTATTTTTGGATGGATTTCAAGCATCAAAGGAAGTGTCCGTGAAACGCTGAAAATGCCCAGGAAAATGGACAAGGATCGATCGAACCTTGTCCCATTTTGCGACCGATTTTACGAAGAACCATACCGAACTTATTTTTAATCGGATGTCATTACTAAGACCTAGGCTCGAGTTTTCTGTTTCATTATGCACTTTTTCTGAGTTTTTGAGAGCAAGAGAGAGATTTGTAACCTAGGGAGAAGAAGCATCTTCCATACTTCGAATTTGAGAAGCTTTCTGAACCCTTACTCTTCATTTTTGTTCAATACAATCATGTCTCTCTCTAATTGATCTGTGTTTGTGCGATTATCATGAGTCAGTAGTCTATTCATTGGGTTTAGGGTTCTACATAAAGATTCATGAATTGTTGATATAGAAT
Source organism: Anastatica hierochuntica (assembly GCA_900406275.1). Taxonomy (NCBI): domain Eukaryota; kingdom Viridiplantae; phylum Streptophyta; class Magnoliopsida; order Brassicales; family Brassicaceae; genus Anastatica; species Anastatica hierochuntica. The sequence continues at coordinate 8,679 of OVAN01013590.1, forward strand.
TGTATGATTAGGGATTTAATCAATTGGATCTTCATCTAGGATTATTCGTAATGCATTAAATTAAATTGGCCACTTAGTTTCTGATCTTAGGTTGTTTAACGCCTGGAAAGTGTTTGTTTAAATTCCTGAAAGAATCCTAAATGAGCAATTCTTCTTAAGGCAATGGAAGTTGATGTTTGAGTGAATTGTGAACCTATCAAACATGTTTAGAATTGATGATTAGAAATCTAGAGTCAACGGAAGTTAGTCTCGAGGTTTCTAATTCATAGAGAATTAATACTACGAAAGTAGATCAGTTCTATATAAGTGTTTGAGTTCAAGACGGTTTAAAACTTGTTACTTAATCTATAATTTTAATCAACAATGAATTGTTTTTCTGAGAATACCCAATGCCGAACACTTCTTTGATTGAATTACAACCCTCACGTTTCTTGCTTGCCTACTTTGCTTTGTAAATTTTGATATTTGCATCATTTAAAAGACATCTTTTTCGCTTGAACCCGATGTTTGATCTAACATTCTTCGTGTTACCTTTGGTCTCTGTGGATTCGATCCCGAAACACTACAACGTACTTCTGTGCGCTTACATGTTGTCTCGGGCGAAAACCTGAGCTATTAAAGAGTAAGCCCTGCTAGAAAAACAGTCAATATCAATGGAACCTCCTTTAACGGTCAAACCCTGAACTTTTGGGAATGCTAAATAGCAAGCGACTACAGATCATGCGAACAACTTTCACGTTCAATCCAAAAAATTGAACGTGAAAAGGATGACCCTTTGACAATACAATACTAATATTTTACCATTTTTAGTTGGATTTTTACTTATTTATTTGCAAGTTTTAAATATTTAATGGATCTTTAGATGTAGTTTTCTCATAAATGTGATTTTAGAGACTAATCATATCAAAACATCAAAAAGGACAGAAAAACATGCTAAATGCATCTCATTCATATTTCCAAGCAAGTTTCAAGGACGGACCAAGAACGCAGAAGCCAAATGCTTGTGTTTTGCATCTTGCCAATCTGGACAGATTCTTAGCATCTGAATGATCATCTTGAATGAAGGTTTTGACTTCAATGGGTTGAGCTGAAAATTTGAATACAAAATATCATTTTGAGTCAGCTTCCAAATAATTTTTTTTGGAGTAATTTGGGGCTGTAACCAAGAAGTTATAATCGATATAATGGAGATATATCAGTTTGCCTCAAAAATGAAGCAATATGAGCACATGAACATTTCCACCGGTTGCGTGTTTACTCCCACCATTTTTGAGGTACTTTTTGGCACATAACGGTGGTGAGGATTTTCAAGGTTAGAGAAAAATATTACCTAATAACTTTCGGTTCAGCTACCCGATTCAGATTTCGTCAAAATGACTTAACCAATGACGATTAAGGAAACCTATCATTATAAATATTTTTTTGTAAAATCTAGGGAAAGGAGAGTCAGTGTTTCTTAGATTAGATGTCGAGTTTATCTCAAAGCTCTAGCGATTTTTCTTTGTTTTACAGTTTAAGAGCTTCTTTTAAAAGGAGCTCGATTTGTACTTCTTTATATATAAGTTTTCTAAACTCCTACTCGTGATACTTAATGTTTTCATTGATTTATTGTTGCTGCATTTCTTGTTCCATGTCTAAGTAATTCGTTCATTTGTTAGTTATTGGCTTTTCAAAGAGTTCATGTAATCATAAAATCCTAGTATTTTATTAGGGATTCATATTTTTTTTGCTTCGGTTGATTATAATGCATGAATGTTTTACCGCATCTTTAGCAATCTGATCATAGGTCGGTATACATTCGAAAAGATTGTTAGATCTCCTAAGCCTAATCTTTGATAGGCTAAGTAGCGGGGAGACTTTGAAAGTAGATCGCCTTGGCTTAATGAATTTATCGAAACATGTATAGAGATTAATGCATTTTTAGCTTATGTAAGAATCAATGAAAGTTGAGTCCCTTGGTTGATTAAGCATAAAATCTAGAGCCTCAAAAGTGGAGAAAATATATATAAGTGTTTTCCAGTTTTAAACGTTGTTTAGTTCTAATCGTTAGACGTTACTGTTTCTTTGATGCATGAATCTCTGCATATTTTCAATTGCCTATCATTTTTCTCGATTGATAGAGAACCTTTTCTCTTTTTCATTCGATGTTTTCATTTCTTTAATCACCAAACCATTTTATTTTTTGTTTTACCTCAGGTTGATTTTGTGATTCATAATTCAAGTCCTTGTATATTCAATACTTGAATTACTACAACTATATATTCTCTTACAGTTGTAGTGTCATTTTGGGTGAAAATTGACACGTAGCAGCGAGTCCAAGAGACAAAAGAAGAGTTCATGCTTTCGAAACCATTGGAGATGCGAATGAAGCACCTATGATGGTGATGTTGGGTCAAGACAGTGGTGATAAACTGACAGCCAAGAAATGGCTCTGTTCACTTTTCCTTGATTGCCTTACCTTTTTGTGTATAATTTCTTTTTTCAATCTCAATGCGAGAATTTTGTATTAAGGATAAATATCCCACATCGAAAGTTGGAATGATCCTTAGTAGCATATTTAAGGTGCATGGGCCAATCCACTTATCGGCAATTGGTTTTGAGTTGAAAGCTCATGTAACTTAACATGGTATCAGAGCCTAGATTCATATAATCCAACCAATCCATTCGATCCGACAAAAATTTCGTCCACTTAATCGTTGTCCGAGAGTACCAAGATCTATGGCCAAGAAAGCCATCATCTCGAGGGAAACATATTTAGGATGAATATCTCACATCGAAATTTGGAAGGATCCTTGGAAGTATATAAGGTACATGGACCAATCCACTTATTGGTTTTGAGTTGAAATCTCATGTAACTTAACAATTTGCTGTGAGGCTTTTGACAAGCTTTTGTGTTAGAATTTCTAAGAAGCTCTTTCTTGTTCAGGTACAATAAATGAAAGAAGAATAAAAGAATTGGAAGAGACACGAGGACAAGAACTCACGAAGAAGTGATAAGAAGATCGAACTCTCTCAGTAATACGTTTTTTTCCCTTTTATTTTGCTTCTTTTTGAAAACAAATAGATAGACAAAAGATAAATCCCATAGAAATCGAACCAAGAACCAAAATTTTGTATGGTTTGGCTATGGCTCCGATACCATGTTAAATATCATAGAATATAATATCATATTGTATTATTGTGTTGTGCTACAAGACCATAAGGTTCATAAACAGTGTTCAACATTGACATATTGCTAACACCATATAATGTACACTTTCCTAATCTGAATCTAACACATAAATGGAAATAATTGTACAAGAAGTAATATGGAGATCTAGAATATTCTTCGATATTGAGCTTCACGGGTTTCAGTTCATAAAAAAAATAGATGACCCATAAGCGATTCAACGAAGCCCACAAGATATTTTACCATTTATCATTTTAAGAGGCGTTTTCTCCCTTTTATCAAGTTAAGTGACCTTCTCTTTTATCGTGACCCAAATACGAGATGAAATTCCAACGCTCTTTTCAAGATTTAATTTTACTTCGGAGGAGTTTGTTGACTTATTTTTTCCGTCCTCAACATGATGTCCACGACATACGTGTTTCGGATTTTTCGTTTTGCGTCTCACCTATGTCGCGTGGGGGAGTATTAAGGATATCTATGAACTGAAGCATGTGAAGCCCAACATTGAAGAAATTCTAGATCTCCATATTACTTATTGTACAAGTTAATTCCATTTATGTGTTAGATTTGGAATACGAAAGTTTACATTATGTGGTGTTAGCAATATGTCAATGTTGAACATCATATATGAACCTTATGGTCTTGTATAACAACACAATAATACAATACAATATTCTATTCTATTATATTTAACGTTCTTCCTTACAAAAACCTTTTTCTAATTCTCTTGATTCGTCAGCAAGTAACATAAACTCTAAGAACTCTTCCTTCTCATTGTATCTTGTTTGTATTAGTTGATATGATAATTAATACAAAAATTTTTCGCCTTTGTTGTTTATTTCTTATATAAGTTATCAATCGGACCTCTAGCACATCTCTAGT
>OVAN01013591.1:2088-12729 GCA_900406275.1 Anastatica hierochuntica
CGTATACGAAGTTTTAATAAATTAATTGTTAAAAATTAGAAACGATGTCCATTTACCATGAAAGATAGTTTACCATAGATTAATATAAATGTAGAATTTGGTTAGAAATTTTTAAACAACACTAATGAGTATAAACTTCTATATATAGCGCATTTACCAAAAAACTCTATATTTTTGTAGGCGTTAACCCACTGATTTTGAAAAAAATTCAAAAAAAATGACAATCTTGTTTTAATGCAAAGTTTCATCGTTCACTTACATAGAATGATGGTCAGAGAGGTTTGGAACCTTTGTTGTCTCTGTTTCTTTAGATAATAGAGATTTTATAGCGGTTAGTCGACCTATTTAGGCCGTATACAAAGTTTTAATAAATTGATTGTTAAAAAATAGAAACGATGCCCATTTACTATGAAAGATAGTTTAGGATAGATTAATATAGATATAGAATGTGGTTAGAAATTTTTAAACAACACTAAAGAGTATAAACTTCTATATATAGCGCATTTACCAAAAAACTATATATTTTCGTAGGTGTTAACCCATTGATTTTGAGAAAAATTCAAAAAAAATGATAATCTTGTTTTAATGCATAGTTGCATCGTTCACTTACATAGGATGATGTTCAAAGAGGTTTTGAACCTTTGTTGTCTCCATTTCTTTAGATAATAGAGATTTTATAGCGGTTAATCCATCTATATATGCCGTATATGAGTTTTTAATAAATTAATTGTTAAAAAATAGAAACGATGGCCATTTACCATGAAAGATAGTTTACCATAGATTATATTAAATGTAAAATTTGGTTAGAAACTTTTAAACAACACTAAAGAGTATAAAGTTCATTATATAGAGCATTTACCAAAAATCTCTGTATTTTTGTAGGTGTTAACCCACTGATTTTGAGAAAAATTCAAAAAAAAATGACAATCTTGTTTTAATGCATAGTTACATCGTTCACTTACATAGGATGATGGTCAAAGAGGTTTGGAACGTTTTTTGTCTTCTTTTCTTTAGATAATAGAGATTTTATAGCGGTTAGTCGACCTATTTAGGCCGTATACGAAGTTTTAATAAATTAATTGTTAAAAATTAGAAACGTTATCTATTTACCATGAAAGATAGTTTAGCATAGATTAATTTAAATGTAGAATGTGGTTAGAAACTTTTAAACAACACTAAAGAGTATAAACTTCAGTATATAGAGCATTTATCAAAAACTTTATATTTTTATAGGTATTAACCCACTGATTTTGAAAAAAATTCAAAAAAAAATGACCATCATTTTTTAAGGTTTCATGAACCAACAAAAAAATGATTTTTAAAGGCTTGACTTTTTCTTGATAAAACGATTCTTGAAAGGCAATGGCCTATAAATTTTCGTCTATAATCTACCAATTGTGGAACCCGATTCTTTATGAGCTTTGTTGTCTATTTGCATTTTTTTAACTTGAATGGCAACAAGTAGATTTCTGCTATTTTTTTAATCAAAATATATTTGTTAATAAATCTAAATGTAGAGAGTTTTTTATAAGGAAACATCTACATAATTTAGGTAAAAAGAGTTCCTCATTTTGGCATATACAAAAAAAAGAGATTCTAGATAAACTTTGAAACTTTAACCCTAAACAAAAAGTTCTTTTAGTGACATCCAATGAAATGAAAACGAAGTAAAGAGATCTTTACGCAAAGTTTTTGAGAGAAAAAAAAAACACACAATACAACACCGTTGTTGTCATCTCACGAAACTAAAGTTCGAACAATAATAAAAGAAATTATTTATCATTAGGCTACAGACGATAAAAAGTATATATAAATTGAAAATCAAAACTATTAATCCATTAATTTCGTTTCATTGCTGTCGAATTTTAACATTACTTTCATACCTCGTAAACTGAATGGAAAGACGGATCGTCTAATCCGAGCCATTAGATTTTTAGACCGCGAATGCACCTTTGTTGACATTGTTCCCCCTAACACGACAACCAATTTGAGCCCTATTTTCTATTTGATGTACAGTTGAAAAAAAACTATTAATCCATTAATCAAGAATGGAAAATTAAGCCATCATTATCTCTGTTTTCTTAACGAGGGATCTTAAAAAAAAATTTATAAAAATAATAGGAGAGAGGAGGAAAAACTAAGAAATTGGTTCCAAAAGTTGCAGAATAAAGATCGACTCTTAGGGATTTTTTGCACTGTTCGCGGATCCCACCGACATGTGGCGGTCCGCGATTGGTTTTTTTTTTCACCGATAATGATGCCCTTACACCGTTGATTTGGAGGAATCTTCCTCGTGCCACGTGGAAACTCAAGAGTAACTCCATTGCTGACGTCACTTCCTACACATCTCTTCTTCTTCGCTCCTTCGATTCTCTTTTCTTACGCTATAAACTCACTATAGAGGAAGAAAGAACACACAAAGATCAGAACTTTTGGAGTTTCAAGAACCATGAGAACAAGATCTGATCATAAACCTTTCTCCGGCGTTTTCCCGATTGTTTCATTGCTTATGATCTTATCAGCGGCGGAACTAGCGGCGGGTCAAGCACAGCTCGACCAAGGAAACGAAGTGTATCACTACGGCAAGTTAAGTCCGGCCATAGCTGTAATCATCGTGATCCTTATCGCTGCTCTGTTCTTCATGGGCTTCTTCTCCATCTACTTCCGCCACTTTTCACCCATTCCCGACGCCGGAGTTTCACCTCACGGCGGCGCAAGACCCAGAGGAATCATCAACGCGGCGTCTCGTGGGCTTGACACGGCCGTGGTGGAGACTTTTCCGATGTTCGTTTACTCTGATGTCAAGACGCAGAAGCTTAGTAAAGTGGAACTAGAGTGTGCGATTTGTCTGAACGAGTTCGAAGACGATGAAACGCTGCGTTTGCTTCCTAAATGCGATCATGTGTTTCACCCTCACTGCATTGGAGCTTGGCTTGAGGCTCATGTAACTTGCCCTGTTTGCAGAGCAAATCTCGCCGAGAAAACAGAGCCGGTTGAACCGGGATGTACTGAACCGGATCTCGAGTCATCGCAACAAGTGGTGGTTAATCAAGAACCGGTGTTTATTGCTCCGGTTATTGAAATCGATTCGAGGAGATTACCGGGTGTGCCGGTAGATCTTAAACGAGTAAAATTCTCGAGGTCGCATACGACAGGGCATTCGGTGGTTCAACCGGGAGAATGTACCGAACGGTTTACTCTCCGGTTACCGGAAGATGCGAGGAAGAGGATGATGGCGAATTGGAAACTAAACCGGTCGACTAGTCTTTTGGTTAGGGGAGGGAGTTTAAGGAGAGGTAAACCGATTGACCGATCAAGGGCTCGGTCTGATCGATGGTTGTACCGTAAAACGCCGTCGTTTCTATGGAGGAATCGAGATGATGGTTCGATTAGGCTAGGGGCTATCGGTAGCGTTCGAGCCAATGTTGCACGGAATGCAACGGATGAGTCGGTACGAGTGGACCGGTGGGCTTTTATAAGAAACGCGTCGTTTTTGTGGAGGAATTCTTCGGCCGTCGATAAAGACGGCGAAGGAACTTCGGTTAAACCGACCGGTACAAATGGTTCGACTAGCGGTTCAATTAGATTACCGATTTAATTGACCGTTTTAAATACCCTGAATGACTTTTGTTCTCATTGTTTTTGATTGTTAGCTAAACAAGCAATGTACTTATGATCCCCCTTATATTTTTTTTATTTTCATTTATTCTCGTGTTAAATTTATTTGGTGTACATATTAAAAGAAAGTCAAATCCAAATGATAAACGAACGATGTGTTGTTCCAATACTAAAAAGTTCCTCGAATGGGAAAAAGAAGTCGAATTGGGTTAAATAGGATCGGCTCGGTAAAAACGAATATGTGATATGGTTTGATCTCGTCATAGAGATTGAGGAGTTACCGTATCGAACCTCCTAATAATAAAAAAGAAAAGAGAGAGAGAGACATAAGCAATGAACACTAGTAAGGTGAGGTGTGGTGCAGGTGGGTTTCTGACTTCTTCAAATATATAGAAAAGATAATATTCGTCGACAAAGAATATAAGCTTTATATCTGTCAGATAAACAAACGAATATAATAATGTTCTGATGTTTTCGCATGTAATCAATAGACGGAACCGGTCCTCAGTCATACAGGTCGAAACATTTGTTTCAAACCTTCAATTTTTTGAGTTAATATATATATAGGTAATCTGACCTCCAACCCGAAAAAAGGTTTATATAGAATTCGTCCTCCAACATTGTATAAGTTTATAGTCCCTTAAATCTCACGGTCCTGTCAACATATGATTATTTATTAGTTATAAACTTGACATAATGTGTCTAGATTCTAGACGACAAAACAAAAAACAACTAATGATGTTTGCACATTGTCATGTCCGAAATTGTTTAAGAGTTTTAAAGGTCAAAAAGATTTTTTCACATTTCATTCGATCCTAATTACCATTTTTAGCTTGTTTTTTTATATATATTTGTATGTGTTTTTACGTAAAACTTTAAGCCTTCGTACGTAACTTGCATGGTAAAACATATATTTCATTGAGTCAGAACAATGTAAGAACTTAGCTGACTATAAACATGTTGACAATATACATAAACATTTGAAACTTAAAAAAGTAAATTTCCAAATCCGGAAAATCCTAAAATGAAAGAATCTCTTTAGTAAAAATCATAGTTTATAGTTAACAATCTACTGAGTTTTGGGTTTTACAATTAAGGCCCAATAATACATTTTCTCACTGAGTAAGGCCCATGTGACCATGTTCCTAAAATTGTAAACATAAGGGTTGTTTTTTTTTTTTGTAGATTTGTTGGATCAATTTGGTGTAATCTAACAATTTAAAATGTTCAGTTTATTAATTTGGGTTGCTTTTGTATGTTTAATAATGCAATTCCAATTCGATGTGGAAGTGTCCTTGCTCTTTGATTAAGAGTTAATTAATGCTTCTACACCCAGAAAGTTAGAGGATCGATTCACCGAAGATACGCACATTAATGGAGATTATAAGAAGTTTTCAGCGTGATGCAAGCGAAAACCGTTTGTCATGTTAGCATATGAAACGAAAAAATTTGTCTGATAAAGTATTGTCTTTGTAATTGTTTCTTAAAATTCAAAATTTATAATAGCAAAATTCAAAATTTATAATAGCAGTAGTAATAAGTCACACGATAAAAAAAAATAATACAACTCGACCATTTTGCAGCTTTTGGCTAATTTTGATATTTTTTTAGATTTGTAGTTTTATTGACATGTTTCAAATGCTTTTTAGTCAAAATGTCTTGTCAAACATAGACATAAACACTTGAACTTTGTGCACCACTCGTTGCATTATTATTATCCATTTATTTTGTTTTCTCTTTTTACACGTAAAAAACTTTCGGTGTAATTTTTTAAAATTGTAATAGACAAAAAAGGTAAAGTTGCAAAAGACTGGTAAAAGAAAAGTGCAGAGAATATTTGAAGTGTAAGTAAACCGGTCATGAGAGACTTAGGCAAATAAATAAATAACCAAAAAATGTTATGAATCCTAACTATTATATCACTAGATATTTTGGTTTTTTATGTAAAACCATATTATATCATTACATGTTTTTTAAATAGAACCCTAACTTGAAAACATTCTTTTCTTTTTCAATAAAAAAAATTACATTTAATGTGAATCTGCATTTAATACATATTAGATATTTGTATATATACATATTGAGTGTGATGAAAGTAAATCAAGTTACTTAGGATGTTGGAACATGAGGGGGACAAAAGTGAAAGTCTATGATGGAGAAAAAGAAAGATCAATAATACTTAAAAAACATGAAACTATACATGAATATAATTATTACATGAGAGTTTATATATATACATGAAGGTGTGTGTATGAAAATAATAATGTTATGTGCAGTTTCTTGGAATGTGACATTCCTCTTTTTATGGATGAAAGCAAATGTTTCAATCTGCTTCGTATGTGTCAGAGCATCTCCAACCCAAACATCAAATTTGGTGTTAAAAAAACACTAAATTTGGTGTTTTGGTGTTTCACTTTATTTTTCATCTCCAACCACAAACATCAAATCTTACACTAAAAAATTATTCTGTATTATTATATTCTTAAATTTAAGATTTTGTTTATTTATTAATAGTTTAATAAATACTAATTTTTCTTATAATTGATTAAATATAAACTAAGTATAAGATTACAATTGATAAGCTAAAAAAATCATACAATCATAATTTTAATTAAAATTTTATATTAAAAATTAAATTTTTCCTGTCACTAAAAATTATAAATAAGATTTTATTTTGTAACTCTTATAAAAGATTATATTAAAAATGAAAAACACAAAATTATTGATGGTATATTTATTTTTTAGTTGATAAACAACAATTTATAAATATTATTAAATGACAAATAAAAATAAAATAATATTTTATTTTTTGGTGTTTTATGAACAGTGACACACCAAATTTGGTGCGACACTGTTCATAAAACACTAAAAAAATGTTTTGGTGTGAAATTTGGAGTTGGGTTGGAGAGGTTTGGACACCAAATTTAGTGTTTTGGAGTTGGGTTGGAGATGCTCTTAGGCTAACAAGCCCAATAAAGCATTTTCCTCTTAACTTTACTCTTTTTCTTTTCTTGATCCTTGGGATTTGCTCTCTTTATACTATTTCGATTTGGCTCCATTAACTCTTTTCTTTTCTTATGGACTTACTTCACCATGTGGAAACTCCTTTCGAACCCCCTTAGTTTTACCAGCTTAAGCCAAAACCACTTTAGACCATCTTACGAAAAAAAAGTCTCTCATCAAAAATAATAATATTTTAATTAAAGAATATTTCAAAATTTTGAGAGATCAATGTAAAAGTCTCTCAAAATCTTGAAAGACTCCATTGTAGATGGTTTTAGACTACAAAGAACAAAATTTATCCGCATATGGTGTTGTGAACATTTTCACTTAAAGCTCAACAAGACACGAGACTTTGATCTTTATGCTTTTTTTGTTAACTGGAAAGAGTTCAGGTCATATCCGCTAGTCTCTCTAGATCTAGAACCAGTCTTTGTTAATATCGAATGATACGGTGTAAACCATCTCTCCCAGCATAAATCGAACTAAGAGTACAATAGAACTAACTCTTTGCGCTAAATCACTAGCCCAGTTGATACTTTGATTCGTGTGTTAAACACAATCCTTGCATGTTTTCGTTATAGTCGAAGATTTGGTGAAGTTAATGGTTCATTTCTATAGTTAGTCGATAAGACCAAACTTTAGTCATAGGCTTACTATAATTTGATATTTGAGTGGGTTCACCATTTGTTAACAAAACTAAAAATAAATATTTGTAGTTTAATAACGTTTTCAACCACCTAACTTTCATGCTATTGCTCATTTCCAACCAATTTCAATGGCTTATAAAAATAGTTTAGGAATTATCTATTTAGTGGTTAAGTTCTTGTGGATTTTCTCAATACAAAGAAAATTAAATCAAGATGAAAAAACAAAAACAAAACAAAATTAAATAAATAAAAAATAATGAGAACCACTAAAATCTTCAAATCTTATCATCAACAAGAAGGGATCATTTGAAATATAGACATTTTAGTGATTTTTGTCACTTATTACACATAAGGTGTTCTTCCAAGCAAGGGTGTATATGTCTATATTGCACTGCACATATATGTAAATACATTTTGTTTTTGACATCACTTATATGAACATACATATATAAATTAAAATGTTGATTGCATGTGTACCTAACTAAACAATACAAAGCTCTCTTTTATATATATATAGACACATTGATAAGTACCCCATAGAGATGCCATACATTATGTACTTGAAAGTTTGTGACTCAATTTTGGAAATAAAATCCAAAGGATCCAGCTGTTGACATCCTTACAAAGTTCCAATACATCTTCACTTATTACTACAAGGTTTGGGTCCACAAACATGTAATTCTCTAAGGCGGAGTCAAAGATAAAAACAATCGTCTTTGATGAACCAATCTTTTCTAATGCATCTCGCATTTCAAATCCATGATTTTCTCTTTATTCGAGAGGCTTTTATCACTAAACTAACACATCGTGGGTTCCTTTTTTCTTTTATATAGTTAATCGTAAATACAAATAAATTTACAGGATTAGTATTGAGGATTACCTATTTAATGAAAGTCATTGAGAAAGAGAGAAAATGGTCGATTTTAAATTTTTTCAAAAAATATACCGTTTTAAAAAATATTTTTATGTTAAATCGAGAGCTGGAAACGCATTATTTTGTTAGTGTGTATGTCGATCACTATAATTGTTTTGCTGCACTTGTAATAAACAAGAACTATTAGCTTTGAGGCTAAACAGAAAATATCTAGTAAGTATTTATCAATTATATTTTGTATTATGAAGTAAAAACGCGAGACGAAAATGTTTTTTAATACATGCATGTGTTTCATGTATGCAATAAATTCGATATTTTCACTGCGAAAACTTATTTATGTGAGATATTTTCAACAAAAAAGTGAAGCCAAAGGTGTTGACTAATATTCTTTTTTCATAATTTGTTTTTGAGATTTCGACTAATAACAAACTTCGTCTACATTCTCAACACGTATCTTTCCCATTCGTCATTTGGTCTTCAAAAATCAAAACCAAACACGTGATACACTTGGTTCTTGTGTTTGTTTTTTTTGTTGGTCGGTATATAACAAATCCCTATTTTTCATGAGAATATTATCATATTAATTATGTCGTTATCCATTTTTATTAGAAAAAGAAGCCAAATGTGAATGTATATTAAAATGTAAAAGTGAATATGAATCATGATTCAAGGTCTAGACATTCGGGTATCTGATCGGTTTCGGATCAGCTTCGGTACGGATCTCGAATTCTAGCCCTACAAAATCCGTTTGGAGATTTTAAGTTTTTGGTTCGTGTAGACGTGGGTTCGGATAATATCGGGTCAGGTATTCGGATTCGAGTTCAGATATTTCAAGTTTTTCAGGTATTTCGGGTACTTCGGATATTTCGAGTTTTTTCCTGGACTTTTCGAGTTTTTATCAGATATTTCAGGTATATTACGGGTATTTTGAAGTATTTTATAGGATATTTTAGATATTTTTCACTGTATTTGGAATCTTCGGATACTTATTGGGTTTCGAATTCGAGTTCGGGTTCTTCGGGTTTCTCGAGTATCCGTTTAGGTTTCGGTCGAATTCAGATATTATCCTAAACCCGAAATATATAGAATGAATATCCATTCGGATATTTTTTTTGTTCGAGAACGTGTTCGGTTCAGATGTTTTAGGTCGGATTCAATTTCCGGATAAATTGTCCAGCCCTAATTTAACACGGTCAAAAGATTCAATTTACCTGCAACTAACTGATGTGGAAGTAAAAGCATAGTTCGTACAAGAGAAGATAAAAGCTGATGGCAAAAATCAAATTTAAAATTATCGTAAAAACATTTTATTTTCTTTTTTAAGTTGCTGTCGTATGTCGGTAACAGCAACATCGTGTTGTACACCATATACGTAACATACGCGTACACTATTAGTCTTTTTTTTTTTTTTGTTAAAAACTATTAGTCTATTACACACCTCTTTTGTTAGTTTTATAATCATGTTAAAATTTGATTAACGTTTTAATTTTTTTGACAAAAATTACATAGAAACTAGTTGCCGAAAAATGAAAAAAAACTACGATAATACCGAAATACAAAAGAAATGGATTAACCGAAAAACCTAAAAGCAATATTAAGTAGAAACAAATACTATATTAGACTCATTAAAAGATATATTTATTACAAAATTCTTTTTATTAGTGAATTATACAATATATTTTATAATTATAAATAGTAAATATCCGTCGAAACTGTTATAGTTTAGTGATTAATGTTCTAGTGTTCAGTTTAAACGTCTGGAATTCAACTCAACTATTTTTCGTTGCACCGCATCATAAAATTTGACTATGTATCAGATATTATCGATCTGATAATGACAAAAAATAGTAAATATCAGAATGTTAAAAAGTAATTTATACCTACTTGTGCAAAAAGGATATAATATTCTTATAAAATATTAAAATAACAACCAACCCACAAACACACCTTGACATAAAATACCATAATAGATTTGTTTTAAAATTATTACACTTGACTCGAACCGAGTAGATTGATGACTTAGGTTAGGTCGAGCGTAAAGAAAAGAGCCAAAGAAAGAGTTAAAAGAAACAACAGTTTGATTTGGATACTCATTGCATGTGCTTCAGAAAATACCCCACATCTTATAATGGGTCCAAAATAAGATTATGATTTTATTGATTAGTCAAATGTGTATAGTTGTTGTACTAAAAAAGCTAACAAAAATATCATAAAAGCAAATTAAAAAAAATATCATTTTTACGATAATTTTTATGGAAAAAGATAAAGGAAAAGTAAAGCCTAGCTAGTTTCTCCTTGTAATAGAAAATCAACAGTAGAAATATCGTATGAACATAGCAATGAACAATATCTTCACCTTTGGTTTTAACCACACTACATTTTTGGTTAACAAATTCTAAAGTTTTTGTCATGTTTATCAATTTTTCTAATAAAGTTCTGTTTAACAGTGATGAACTTAAAACAATCTAAATAAAACCGTCATATATATATATATATATA
>OVAN01013593.1:0-12725 GCA_900406275.1 Anastatica hierochuntica
TACCCTAAAAGGAAACTTCCAAGAAAGGAAAGTTACTACAAAGGGAAACCTACCCTAAATGGAAACTTTCCTAAAAAGAAAACTTTCAAAAAGTGGAAATTTTCTAAAAATGGAAACCTGCCATTTCAGGAAAGTTCCAAAAATGGAATTTTTGAGAGCCAGAAGCTTACCGAGGTTGAAGACCCCTGCACTGCGTCTTCTGGGTTTCGGTCTCCTTCTCCAGCACCGGTTCTTGAAGACTCTGCCTGGCATACACTCTCTCGCCATGTGTCCGGTTTCACCGCACTTGAAGCAAGCGCCTTCTTCGCGGCTTTGAGCGACTCAACTGCTTCTACCGATTCTTCTCTGGTCCACTTCCGGAAACCTTCCGCTTTGGCTTCCCAACATTGATGCATGGTAGATCCGCAAAACATTGCAACTCCATCCTCCGGTTTAGTTAATCCGGTTTGATTCTCTGATCCGGTTAATGCCTCGGTTCGGTTCACTTCTCCGGGTTGATCTTCTAATCTGGTTTCTTTTCCTGTTCGGTTTTCTGTCCCAGCTTTCTTAGAACCAGCGCCCGGTTCGGTTTTCTCGGTTTCCTTTCTTCCTAAGGAACCAGAAACCCTAGCTCCTCCACCACCTTCTGACTTGCGCCGTAAGTCACCCCCACCTCCTAGGGTTTTCCTCAAACCCGAGCCACCACTTCTGCCTCCAGCTCCGGTCACACTTCTTCCTCCGTCAAACGTCAGCTCCGTGGCCTCCGCTCCACACCAGGAGGTTCCAATCACGACCATGACGCCTCCAGAGTCTTCAATCACGGTGATCTCCGCTCTGATACTCACTGACCTTGACTCCTCTCCAACGTGCGGTGCCGCTTCACCGCTCTCCGACGTCGCATCGCCATCCCCGGCCACTGCGATGCTCGCTCCAGCCTCCATAGCTTCTTCCGACACGACACCCACCTCGATCTGACCCTTCGCCTTCTCGGGTCTGCTCCCCGCGACCATCACTTCGCCGCCTCGGTTCCTCCAACTACTCTCCGCCACCATGGCGCACGACTCACTCGTGTCTCGCTCTCCTCCTCGGCGGCTCACCTCTCCTTCTCTCTCGTCTCTCTCTCGTCTCATCATCTTCTTCTTTTTTTTCGTTTGGTTGCGTGAGAGAGAGGGAGAAAGAGGACGTGGCTTTTAGGGTTTAGGGTGGGAAAAACGGATCGGGTTTTGGGTAGGTTAGGCGGGTTCGGGTAATGGACCGGGTTTGGGTTAGTTTTTGGGTTTTGGTTTTAGGCCGGGTATTACAATTCTTCCCTCCTTATAAAGAATTCGTCCCAAATTCTGGGAGTTGCAATTTCTGGTAAAAGTCCGACGAACGGTTCATCCGTACACGAGTTTTGTCGAGTGTACCGGTTCCGGAGTTTCTGGTCCAACGAGGTTTAGAGTGGGCAGAAGGAGAAAAAGAAGAGCGAAACGATTCGAATTTCAGAATATGGTGGAAAACGACACAACAAGGAGATGATTCTAGAATAAGGATAAATAAAATATAATTGAATGAATTTGGAAGAATGACAAAAGCCCAAGAGAAAAGAAACATGCATTAGGCTAACAAAGAACCTTTGCTCCTACGGTCATAGTCTAGCTAAACTACCCCCAAGGCGCCCTTCCTACTGCGAGCTGCTTATCGGAATCGGGATCGGGACAAGAATCAGAGCTCACTGGTGGGTCGTCGGAAACGTCGATGACCTCTGGCTCCTCCTCGAAAAATCCTCCAAAGTCGTCATCTGAATACTCGTCGAGTTCTTCGCCGGAGTCGTCTACTAGCTCTTCTTCGAAGAAAAAGTCAAGCATCTGGTCTAGGTCGTCCCCCTGCTCCGGCCCTTACTCAGGTTCGACCCCCTCGTCAATATCCTGATCATCATCATACCCCTCCTCCTGACCCTCCAAAGGTTTTGGGCCCCCGCCCTCCACTGGGTTCCCTAACACTTCCTCCTGGTTCCCCAGAACCTCTTCCGGATCCTCCTCTGGTTCCTCCTCCAGATCGGAGCTAGAGTCTGATCCCGCATGCATCTGGCGATGGTGAGGTGGGTAAGGCACCCAAATCGGTGGTAGCGCGAGTCGCGGTCCATACCCAAGACGGTGGGCCTTCATCCGTGGCGCATACTGGTACTTGGCTCCGGGGTAGACATTAGAAGACCTGCAAGAGCGAACGCCGGGATTAAAAGCTCATTTCCGGATGAATTTTGTGATTTGAATTCTTCCTAATTTTTGAGGGCCCATAAATCTAAATAAAATTTTGACAAACTTTTTGTCTTTCGCAAATCTACGACCCTCCGGGTCAGAACCGGAGCGGCCTTTAACCTAGGCTCTGATATTATTTGTAACGACCCCGACCCAGGGGACCGGGATTTCTCCAAATGATATTGTCAAAACCGGAGCAAACTTCACCAACCGGTCTGAAATTTATCGCTTCTAATTTTACCTGCAGAAACACCAAAGGAAAAGGGAGAAAAAGAGAAGGGTGAGTGACTTTTCAAAAAAGCTACTCAGTGAGGACGGACCCGACTCCGCCTCACTCGCTACCCGACTAACCCCGCTAGACTAGGCTTAACCCCACCCAAAAGAAAGCAAAGAGAAACACCTAACGTGTCATTCAAGCAACTACCAAACGAGGTGGCTACTGCTCCCATCTATCACAACCCCGCCCCATATACAAGGCTGCCCTAAATGGAAACTTTCCTAAAAAGGAAACATTCCAAAAGTGGAAACTTTCTAAAAATGGAAACCTGCCATTTCAGGAAAGTTCCAAAAATGGAAATTTTCGAGAGCCAGAAGCTTACCGAGGTGGAAGACTCTTGCACTGCGTCTTCCGGGTTCCAGTCTCCTTCTTCAGCACCGGTTCCCGAAGACTCTGCCTGGCAGACACTCTCTCGCCATGTGTCCGGTTTCACCGTAATTGAAGCAAGCGCCTTCTTCGCGGCTTTGAGCGACTCAACTGCTTCTACCGATTCTTCTCTGGTCCGCTTCCGGAAACCTTCCGCTTTGGCTTCCCAACATTGATGCATGGTAGATCCGCAGAACATTGATTCTCTGATCCGGTTAATGCCTCGGTTCGGTTCACTTCTCTGGTTTGATCTTCTGATCCGGTTTCTTTTCCGGTTCGGTATTCTGTCCCGGTTTTCTCAGAACCAGCGCCCGGTTCGGTTTTCTCGGTTTCCTTTCTTCCCAAGGAACCAGAAACCCTAGCTCCTCCACCACCTTCCGACTTGCGTCGCAAGTCACCCCCACCTCCTAGGGTTTTCCTCAAACCCGAGCCACCACTTCCGCCTCCAGCTCCGGTCACACTTCTTCCCCCGTCGAACGTTAGCTCTGCGGCCTCCGCTCCACCCCCGAAGGTTCTGATCACGACCATGACGCCTCCGGAGTCTTCGATCACGGTGATCTCCGCTCCGATACTCACTGGCCGTGACTCCTCTCCCACATGAGGCACCGCTTCACCGCCCTCCGACGTCGCATCGCCATCCCCGGCCACCGCAATGCTCGCTCCAGCCTCCGTAGCTTCTTCCGACGCCACACCCACCTCGATTCGACCCTTCGCCTTCTCGGGTCCGCTCCCCGCGACCACCACTTCGCCGCCTCGGTTCCTCCGACTACTCTCCGCCACCGTGGCGCACGACTCACCCCGTGTCTCGCTCTCCTCCTCTGCGGCGCACTTCTACTTCTTTCTCGTCTCTCTTGACTCATCATCATCTTCTTCTTTTTTTTTCGTTTGGTTGCGTGAGAGAGAGGGAGAAAGAGAACGTGGCTTTTAGGGTTTAGGGTGGGAAAAACGGGTCGGGTTTCGGATAGGTTAGACGGGTTCGGGTAATGGATCGGGTATGGGTTAGTTTTTGGGTTTTGGTTTTGGGCCGGGTATTATAGAGATATTCCAAGGAATTGAGTGAGCATGAGAAATTTTAGAATTTATAAAGAAGAAGGAAAAAGTAAACAAAAAAATGTGTGTGAAAAAGATGACAAGTAGAAATATTTTTGAAAGGTGGTTTGTACATATTATCCAGAATAGAATGCAATTAAAGGCGTTTAAAATTTCTTGGTTAAAAGATAATGATTCCTTTTGCTGATGTAGAAGCCTCATTGTCCATAAAAACTTTAGATGGGAAAAAAAATAGAAGCTTATAGTGACATAGTTCATTGCTCGCCATTTTTTATAGTATTCTTTTATGCATACATGATGCACGCCTTTTTTCCATTTGTTTTTGTTCTCTCTTTCTTAAACACCCAATTTCTTGATTTTAAAATTATTCTCTGAAAGTTCGTGGATGAATACGGCCTTGTTTGTGTGCACAAAAAAAAGAAGAATACGGCCTTGTTTGGCTAGAAGACGATGCAATAGTGACCAGTGATAGAAAAAATAACACCGACAAAGCAAACAACATAATGATTAAAGAGAAATTAATGGCTGAGGATGGATATCGATGTTGTTGATTCTTAAATTGTTTGTTGTTGTGAATTCTGGCGATCTAAAGTTTAGCGTTTTTCATAAACAAAATTAATCGCTATGACTAAACAAACACAAAATTCATTTCGTTTGTCTTATATTTTTTTAACCGATGTTTTTTGACGCAACGTCTTCTCGCCAAACGAGACCTAATTCGATGAAAAGGAAATACAAAAACTATTACCGTTTAGCTAATGCGATTTCCTGTTAAAAATATTTTAAAGCATGTATCATATAAGAAGTTTATAACATATATGTGAATTTGCATGATTTTATTGTGAATATATGCACTTTCTGAATAAAATTGACACAAATACTTCTGTTGTACAAACTAAGAGGCCCAGACTAATCCCTGTGAGAGAGTTGTCTACAAGTAGATTCTCTCTCCGAATTTGCAAATAGACCGAAAGCAAAGGTCCATACCCTGTAGTGAAGAACAAAGGAAATGAGAGAACTTTGTTTAAGCTGAATATTATTTCTTAGATGAAGAGAATACAATGAACTGTTTATAGAGGATATGCTTTTATAGAGCTTACAAAACAATCTAGACTCTCTTAGACTAGTAGAAAAATTGGTATACCCACGTTTTAGCCACGAAAAAACGTGGCTATAGGATCGTAACTTTTTTTTCGTGGTTAAATCATGGCAAAATCATTCATATAGCCACGAAAAAAAGCCACGATCATATAGCCACGATTTAGCTACGAAATATGTCGTGACTATAGCACTTTTTTTACTAGTGTTAGTGTCATTCTTATCTTATTAGACAGCTGTATTATTCAAAGCTTCAAATCTGTTTTGGATTGGTAACGTTCCTTTTGCTAGTACAAAGGTCGTGGCTTGGAGAGGAAGATCTTCTTCCTTTGTCGTCTTCTTCGTGGTGAGGATAGAGTCTGATATGGGCTTCTCTTCTGCATTCTTCTTTTGGGCTTTAGGAGTATTGTCGAGACCCATCACTTCCTTATTCTTCTTTGGGCTAATATCACTTACATCCCCCCCCCTCAAACTTGGAGTGGTTCTTGTAGAAACTCCAAGTTTGGAACGAATGCTCATGAAGGCTCTTCTAGGCAATGACTTGGTTAAGATATCCGCGATTTGTTGTTTTCCCGAAATATGCTCTGTTTCAATTAAGCCAAGTGCTACTTGTTCCCTTATATAGTGATAGTCGGTTTCAAAGTCTTTTGATCGCTTGTGGAGAGCTGGATTTGCACTCAAGTAAACCGCTGAGAAGTTATCACAGTGTAACCGTGAGTCTTGAGATTGTGAGATGTTGAGATCATCACGCAGAAGCAGAGAGAGCTAAGTGATTTCCCGTGCTGTCTCGACAAGCGCTCTGTATTCAGCTTCTGTCGAAGACCTGGACACTCTTGCTTATCGTGTTGTTGTCCATGAGATCAGATTATTACCGAGGAAGTACAAAACCCCGTTGTGGATCTACGAGTCTCTTTGCAACCGGCCCAATCACTGTCACTATAAGGGTTTAACGTAAGATATGAGTTCTTCTTTATATGAAGCCCCATCTCCATTTTCCCTTTTATGTACATGAGAATACGTTTGAGAAAACTGAAACCTATCATAGTTGGGTGTGCATCTTTTGACAGACGAAGTTGACTGCAAACTGAATATTCGGTCTTGTTATCGTTAGATACTGTAGTTTCCCAGCCAAGCTTCAAAAATATGTTTGGTTCAGGAAAGAGATCAGAGTTGATATTATCTAAGTGAACCGGAAGTGGCGTAGCCATAGGGTTGCAGTTGGACATGGCTGCTTGATGTAGAATGTCATCGGCATAAGCAGTTTGGTGTAGGAAGTACCCTTCTGCGCTATGCTCGATTTCAATACCATGAAAATATTGAGGCTTTCCTAGATCTTTCATTGAGAATCTAGAGTTTAGACTTTGTATCAGTTGTTGTATCAAGCCTGCATCACTTCCAGCAAGTAGCTAGGATATCATCTACGTAGAGGAGTAAGGCCATAGATTTCCCATTCTGATTGTACGAGAAAAAATATGGATCTGATGTACAACACTTGAAGCCAAAATCAAGCAGGACGTTGCTAAAGGTATCGAACCATGCCTTGGTAGCTTGCTTGACTCCATATAGGGCTTTGGTGAGTCTACACACATGATCGGGTTTGGTAGAATCAATGAATCCAGGAGGTTGATACATAAAAATTGGTTCTTGAAGTTCTCCATGTAGAAACGCGTTTGCTACATCCAATTCTTTTGTTGTCCAGTCTCTAACTGCTGCAACTAAAACTGTTCAAATGGTTGCAGTTCGAACCACCGGACTGAATGTCTCCAAGTAGTCTAGACCTTCCTCTTGATCAAAACCCTTGGCGACTAACCTGGCTCTTAATCTGTAGACAGTTCCATCAAGTCTTAACTTAGTTTTGAATACCCATCTCGATCCAAGGATGTTCATATCTTTAGTTGGAGGTACTAAGGACCATGTATTGAGCATGTGTATCGCCTGGTTCCATCCAGGATGATTCATAGCTGCGGTAATGGTCTTTGGTTCTTTGCAACTGTATTTTGAAGCCATTAGGATGTACCTTGTGTCAGGTTTATGAATACCGTCTTTGGATCTGGTTCTCATGGGATGAATGTTTTGAGTTTGAGGAACCTCTTCATGTACTATCTCACCAGAGTTTTGATCTTCTTCGTTTTCTTGGTTTTGATCTGCTTCACTAACTACTGCTTGATTCTCTATTTCTGCAAGTGGTAGAGGCTCTGTCGAAGGTACATGTTGAATAGTTATCGTCTGATGGTGAGGTTCAGAAGGAGGCAGAGCAGTAGGTAGAAGAGTCGGTGGTTCTGAAGCAGTTTGTGTTGGCGAAGGGGCTTCTGAAACTGGTGAAGCATCTTACCAATTTCTCAGAAGTGTTGTTGTGTATTTAGAGACCAGATGCTGATATTTTTCTTTGAAAGGAAAATTGGCCTCATCGAGTATCACGTTTCTGCAAATATATATCTTGCCGAAGGAGGGATATAAACAATGATGTCCCTTGTACTGAGAACTATATCCTAAGAACACGCATTGGAGAGATCGAGGATCAAATTTATGATCTCTTTGTGGCCTGAGACAAGGATAACAGGTTGATTCAAAGGTACGAAGTGATGAGTAATCTGGTTTTGTTGTGAAGAGAACCTCGTGAGGACTCTTATTACCAAGAACACTTAATGGAAGTAGGTTGGTGATGAAGCTTGCGGTAAATAACGCTTCTACCCAATAAACTAACGGAGTGTGGCTGTGATATATCATGGAAAGACCAAGTTCCAAAATATGTCGATATTTGCGTTCGGCTACTCCGTTTTGTTACGGAGTGTAGGGACAAGATGTTGTCGTAATCGAATGCTTGTGAACTCACCACCTCCATCACTTTAAAAAACCTTTATTTTAGTTGTAAACTGATTCTCAACTAGTCTTTGGAAGGCAACAAACACAGAATGAAACTCAGACTTCGCTCGTAGAAGGTACAGTCATCAATAAAAACCACATAGTACTTGTATTTCTGATTTGATACAATTGGTGAAGGACCTCATAAGTCACAATGTATCTTATCAAAAGGCCTCAAGACTTCATTTTCATAAGGATAAAATGGAAGCTTAGTGCTTTTGCCCATTTGACATGACTCACAAATAACAGAACTGACTTTATCACTAACTTCAATCTCTTTGCTTGTCTTTAACTGTTTGAGGATGTTGAAGCTTGAATAACCCAACATGTGATGTCAAACACTTTCACTTGCTGTATTTTGACGGTTAGAGTAGAGAGCCACAAGTTTCTGATACTCCAAGACATAGAGACTATTACGTCAAGGACCCCTTAGAACCACTTTCTAATTTTTTTATATCAATCACACAAACTTTAGTTGCATCAAAGTAAACTTCAAACAGATAATCATCACACAACTTAGACACTGATAGAAGCAATTTTTGAACATCAAGAGAAACCAATACTTTATATAGAGGGATAGAGTTACCTGTTGGTGAAGAAATGGTTTTCGAGCTGACATGAGTGATTGGTATATAAGCACCATTCGCGACAGGGATGGCATCTTTTCCTTCATATGGTGTGGATGATTGAAGCTTGTTTGAAGATTAGGTAATGTGGTTCGGCGCTCTTGAGTCAGGATACCATTCAGAGCCAGAACCATCTGTAATGCGCAAAAATGAGAAAGCTTGAGAGGCTTGAGGTGTGTGATAGTTGTGGTCGAACATATTATAGCATTTTATGTCATGTGTCCTGTTCAGCCACATAATTGACACACAGGTCTCTCTAACTCATTGTCTGTGGTTGATTGATGTTGAGCAAACCCTCTGCCTCTAGTAGAATAGCCTCCCCTGCTCGATAGTTGCGAGAGTAACCATGTCCTCTAGAACCATTGTTGTAACCTCTCTGACCATCATTAAATTTTTGTGTTTGGAATGTGATGTGAGGAGATGGCTCTTGGGAAGATTCATAAGTCTGTAGTTGTGAAGCAAAGGTAGATATCTCAGATACTGTATCGCTGAATTTCGGAGCACGGAAACGAGACATGGAACTCTATATCACCGTAGTGATTGGATCAAAATCTCGACCCAATCCATTCATGAAACTGAATATCTTCAATGATTCATCAACTGGCTTTCCTATGGAGCTCAATTGGTCACATAAAACACGAAAATCACGACAATAGGAGGCAAAATCTTACCCTGCATATTCATCAGTTGAAGACGTCTTTGAAGCTCGAACTCTCTAGCTATGGAGCTTTTGTTGAAGTTATCAGCCAGGGATATCCAAACTTCTCAAGAGGTAGGGAGACAATGGACATAACCCAAAACTTCTTCAGTGAGTGTAACAAAGATCCAAGATTTGATCAACTCATATGTGGAAGTCCATGCTTCAAAAGTAGGGTTAATGGTGTCGATTGTCCTTCTGTAGTGTGAATCGTGGCTGCAGGTGGTGTGACTTGACCAGTTACAAACCCTATAAGTTTTTGAGAACGAAGAAGAGTTTCTAACTGGGTTTTTCAAAGAAGATAGTTGCTATCATTTGATTTGATAGTCACAGAGCTTGAGACATGGATGTGAGAAGGAAGGAATATGGTCCATAACTTTCTGCCATTGTAGCTCTTGTGAAGGATTAGACAAGCTCCGATACCATGAAGAACAAAGGAAATGAGAGAACTTTGTTTAAGCTGAATATTATTTCTTATATGAAGATAATACGATGAACAATTTACAGATGATATGCTCTTATAGAGCTTACAGAACAATCTAGACTCTATTAGTGTCATCTTTATCTTATTAAACAGTTGTATTATTCAAAGCTTCAAATATGTCTTCCTCTTGGCTTGGAGAGGAAGATCTTCTTCCTTTGTCTTCTTCTTCGTGGTGAGGATAAAATCTGATATGGGCTTCTCTTCTACATTCTTATTTTGGGTTTTAAGAGTATTGTCGAGACTCATCACTTCTTTATTCTTCTTTAGGCTAATAGCACTTACATGTGGATGACCATAAATAAATGTGTTATAGTTTCGCATAGTAGGGGATCGAACTCATACCGTGTTAGCGTCATGAATCTGTTTCTTACCACCATTTTCTTCGTTAGGTATTGTCAATTCAATCACGTCATGTGAATATTTACTTCCGATGGTCTTTCCGTTTAAAAATTCACTCGGAAAATATTTTCTTCCGTTTGGCACGAGAGGTATTAAGCACTTTTAAGATCACATGACTTGAGTTGTATGAAAGTCACCATTGCTCTGAGCCTCTGACTCATCGGACCTAGCATGCCGCATGCACAAATCCACGTAACGTGCTTCGCTATGTCATAACTACATAATGCTTCTTCTATGTGATTGTCATGTCCCAGGTGGCAAATACACCTGAACTGACATCTAATTTCCTGGATAATATCCACTTGAACAGTAAATCATCATATCTCAATTCAAGTTATGGAGAAATAATGGTGAGTGAAAAAAAATTAAAAGAATTTATCTGATTATTTCTATCACCAAAAAAAAAAAAATTCTAGAGTAATTGTTCTCAAATTTTTTTACAGTAAGTGTATTTGGGGTGAAATAAAACTAAAATGAATAATCTATCGAAAAGAGTTTTCTGGTACGTGCGAGTGAAGATTAAACACGAGAATAATTACGTCGTAATTTGTGTGGACAATAAACAATTTTTAAAAATCTTCCAAGATAATGCTCTTAACAGTAAACAAAACAGACATGCGGATCTAGAAAAAAATGTTGAGGTATACGAAAAGGACGGACGGAGATACTACATAAACTTTATAATACAAAGATATATTAAGAGGGTTTATGTCTATATAAAACCAAAGTTTTTGTGTACTTTGGTAAAAATAATATTAATATAACTTGACCGTGGAAATAATCTTCAAAATGTCAGAATGGTATTTTGGGTAACACATGACCATTATGATATTTTGTTCAACGGTCAAATACTTATTACTACTTCTTAGCATTTATAGTTTTCTTTACAAAAACATTCAAAGCTAAACCTTTCATCAAAACATTAATTTAATGTCTTTCTGTTAATAATTTAAAAAATTTTCCTCTTAAAAAATCTGATTTATTTTGAATGCTTGTATACTTGTAACTGTATGAGCTATGGTCAATAGAATATATTTGGCGATATCTAGTCATAATCTAAGGTTCTGTGCGGGTTGACAGAAAAAGTGTGAGTAGAAAATGACACCAGCAGCTTAACATGTAAACATAATTAATTTGGGGGTTACTTGTTGAAATCACGTAATTAATTATGATCGAGGAAAATTACTACAATTGAGATGTTGAGGTAAGATGAATACGTAATAAGTAGTCTTTCTCTTTCTTTGACCAAGAGGTTCGGGATCTCAAGATCTAGAGACGACTCTGCGGCCAACCAAGATGGATAAGATCAAACCTGATAAAATACTGACAAATGAATTCCTCTTGACGCAGCTCAAATTAATAACCTCGCTAGTTCAAAGATTTTTACCACAATGATTATCTTTATTGATCTAAAATAAATATTGTAATAAGTTAAAAACGCACAAAACAAGAGCAAAGTTTAAGTTTCGATTTGTAAATCTCCATTTTTTGCTATTCCTGTTGAAATTGGTTTGCTTATTTCTTCTAAAAAGATTAGGGGTTGATTACTAAAGAATAGTTTTTGGATTAAAACCAACCGCTCAGTATTTCAATTCTCAGTCGGTTTACAATTGAATTTTGAAAACTGACCCTCCAAACCGAAAAACAATCATCTCCCCACCATCCAAAACACCTAGATACGAAATATATATAACTGATCCGAATAAAAATACGAATGTTCAGCTCTAATTTGGTATTTAAAATATAAATTATGAGCCCTACTTTTATATTAACATAATTATATTAAAGACACTGATATTATATTGATATATTTTTTTAAAACTCTAATACTAGATGTGTATCATATATAACTTATCATTTTATAAAAAAGCAATATAAATATCTTTGACCAACAAAAAATACTAAATATTTAATTTTTAAAAAAAATTTATAATGTCGCGCTTGGCGCGGATCAAAATCTAGTTTTTTATATAATTGAGGATTGATCCGGTATATATGGATTTAAAAATACAATACGCATATATAAAATAAGAAAAAAAAAATTAAATGTACACGAGATGACCCTCGTAATATTATTTTATATTTATAGCTTTTAGAAGCAATTATCAAATTTATTATATACACAATGTAGTTGATGCTTATCATTACTTTTGTTAGTTCAACTAGTTCAGGATGTTTCAAAAGATGATGGGTTTTTCACTATCTTTATATTATAATATCTTTAGAAATGTATTTTTTAGTGTTTACCGATATACTTGCCACTGCATCGTTTCAAAAGAAGTTGAATATAAAGCTAGTCATGGGCTTGACATAAGGTATAAATCAATACAATCCACACGGTATTAACCGGTATTTTTATTATGAAATAATCAGAAGTAGTATCAAAACATTAAAAAATTTGAATGATGGTTTAACACCCCATATGTCTCTTCCGTATGTTCGAGCACTTTTCTTTGGGCTCACAAACAGTTGAGAATACTAGTTCCAAGAAGTTCGAAAGAGTTTATTTATTGTTCATGCAAATCACCATGCTATCTTATCACGTATTTTGTCATCACTCGCACGATTCTAGAAATCATTTTTGAAATGTCATCCATCCTAATGTTGGAACTTAATTATGACAATGTAGCCACTATGACATAGTGCACTT
>OVAN01013594.1:0-12724 GCA_900406275.1 Anastatica hierochuntica
TAGAATTATATATATATATATTATTTTTGATTAAAAAACAAATATATTAAATGTATTAAATAACTCATTAAGGATAACCATGATTTTTTAAGATAAATAGTTTTTGAATATTTTATTTATTAATTTCTTTTTCTATTTATTATTTTCGTTTTTGTTTCAAAAAAAATTTATAAATAATTTTTTATTAATCAAATAGTTCATTAAGAGCAACATACTAATCATTCAGTCTAACTTTTAATATGGTGCAAACTGACTTCATACTTAATATATACTAGAGTTTTGACCCGCGCAACCGCACGGTTTAAAAAAAAATAAATTTATATATTATTAATCATGTTAAGATTGTTTGAGTATCGGGTTTATAATTTTCGGTTATTTCGAGTTTTGGATTCGGATTCAAGTTCAAAATTTTTAAAATTTTCTGTTATATCAAATTTTGAGTTCGATTTAGATTTGAGATTTTTGAACTTTCAGATTTCCTGGAATACTCGTATTGGTTCAGTTTGGATAATATTCAATTACTAAAATATCGTGAAACAAAATCCGTTAGAGTATTTAAAAAACATCAAATGACTAAACTTAAATTTTTATAGTTTATATAAATTATTTATAAATTTTTTTAGATTTTTGTAAATTTTATCACCTTTGTAACTTTTTTTTGAATTTTTGTAAAAATTTTAATTAGAAAATAATAATACTGTAATATAATTTTTTTTAATAGTTATGGATTTATTTTAAATTTGAAAATAAACTATATTTAAATTAGGTGAAAATTGATGATTTTAAATTGTGTTGGTTTACAATTTTGATAGTGCTTAAGTGAGAAGAATATTAAAATATTCTAATATGTTTGTTGAAATATGTAAATGAGTAGTTAGAGTTATTTTAGTTTATTAAATACATTTAATAAAATTTCTAAAATATATTTATTTTGAAAAATCACACATAAAAATGTCTATGTCTTTCCTTTTAATAAGATAGAAGATTCATTTTAAAACATGTCAAAAAAATTAAAATTACGAAAAATGTAAGGCATAATTTTTTTGAAAAAAATATGGGAAAAATTTAACAAAAAAGGCGATGAAAAGATAAGAAAACAAATATGCAAAGAAAAAGCAAGGAAGACGATAAAATACGGATGAAAACAATGAAAACAAAATAAAAGAACAAAAACATATATTGAAAAGATATAAACACTGAAAAATAAGTTTATCATAAATTGTGTACTATTAAAGTTGAGATGAAATGAGAAACTATGAAACAAATAATTAGTAGAGAGCTAACTAATAAAAAGTTTGTATAATCGTGAATACAATATACAAAGGAAAATGTAATATAATATTAGCTTATAGAGTAATTTTTTTATTATATTGTGTTTCATTAATTTCATCTATAAAAATAATATATAAAAGAAATTCCGCGCATTATGCAAATTCTCTCCTAGTGAAGATAAAAAAGAGAGAAAGAAACACAGTTTTTGTAGGGGAAGAAAGGCATCGGCTTTTGTTAACGATAAGTAAACGCAAATAAACATAAAAAAAAAAAGAGAGAAAGAAACACAGTTTTTGTAGGGGAAGAAAAGCATCGGCTTTTGTTAACGATAAGTAAACGCAAATAAACAAAAAAAAGTGTTAAAAAGAACGTGAACGGCAGGATTCGAACCTGCGCGGGCAAAGCCCACGTGATTTCTAGTCATGCCCGATAACCACTCCGGCACGTCCACGTTTTTGTTCAATTAGGTTAGTTAAATTACTAATTTCAATTGCCTCTTTCTCTGTTCTAACTTCTGAGTTCCCTTCTTCCGTCAGAGCGTTCAATTTGACAAAGTCTGATGCTTGATCAGGAAGAAGAAGAGAAGTTGGGTTCGCTAAGATTCATTTCATCGCTATCTGTTTAAGGTGAACTGTCTTCTCTAGCTTTCGTTAACCTATATGTTCTTCGAATTGAGTTGTTTTTTAAGCTTTCGAGGGTTTTGTATCTGTTCAATGCAAATGGCTTTTTCAAGGGTTTCTCTTCTTGACTCGCTCTGAATTCGATTCTACCATCGATCGCGAGTTTGTCGTTTCGTTATGTGATCCTCTCGAGGAAAAACCTTTGTCCTGTCCATTTCAGGGTTTTTTGTTTCTCTTGTCTTTTATCAACTCTCTCTCTCTCTAGAATCATTGATTTTGCACAGTCTTATCTCTGGCTCTGTATTTTGCTATATGCAAATGCAATATCTGCCAAGTAACTAATGGCATAGGTATTTCCTTGTAGGAACAAGTATAGAAGACTGGAGGACACGATGTCCCAGAAACGAGATATTCCTTCTTGGATGAGTTCAAGGGATCCTGAGACTAGCCCGAGTAAGTCTCTTAGTAAGAAGCCCAAGGACGAAGGAAAAGATGACGATGATAAGCAGATAAGCTCAGTTAAAGACCAGAACTGTAGTAGAAATGCCTCTTCCAACAATTCGAAACACGGGAAAATCTTACCTGAGCCAAGTTCAACGACTACCGAATTCTCCAAACTTATGGTCTGTGTGACTATATGGAGTCAGCTTAAACTATACTGATTTTTTTTTATCATGTTCTTTTAAGAAGTTGAAAGATCAAATGGTGCAGGAAGGAGTTGCTTTTGTGTTGTCGGGCTTTGTTAATCCTGAGAGGAGCACATTAAGGTCACAGGCCTTGGCAATGGGTGCCAGATATCAATCTGACTGGAACTCTGACTCTACATTGCTGATCTGTGCTTTTCCTAACACTCCAAAGTTCCGTCAAGTTGAAACGGACCGTGGAACTATTGTCTCAAAGGTTACTACCTCTTTGATATTCATAAGTGATAGTGCTTAACTGAATTTCTCCTTTGTGCTGATGTTTTGATATGTTTTAACTGTCTTCAGGAATGGATAACTGAGTGCTATATGCAGAAGAAGCTGGTTGATATCGAGCAATACCTTATGCATGCTGGAAAACCATGGAGGAAAAACAGTGCTCCGCAAGATGCTATTCGAGGTAAACAACATATATTGGAAATGCTATATATAGATGGAACCTCTGTTTTAACCATCTTCTTCTCTCCTGGGGCTCACCGTTCATCATGTCACCTCGTTTTAAAGTTGATGTTTGGTTAAATGGTGAACAAGAGAATATATTGCCCTGGTTCACTTCGATGTTCAGCTGACCTTGTGAAGCTTAATTGATCACATTCCAGAAAAGAGAGAACACCCGTCTAAAAAATTAGAGAAGCAAGTAGATAAAAAACCAGAAACAAGGGGAACTCCACCATCGGCCTCATCCAAGGTATGTTTAAATCTTCATCCATTAGACCATACTGATGATGGTGGTAAACTAAAAGGAACTGGATTTTGCTTCAATCAAATAGTGTTTGACTGTTTATTCCCGTATCTTGACAGAAGATATCACCTTGCGATCTTGTGAAAGAGCCATTTTCTGTTACCGAGGTAAAGAAATGGGCCAGGGATGACCTAACTCAGACCATCTCATGGCTAGAGAGTCAGGAAGAGAAAGTGAGTGCATTGCTCTGTTCTTCCAAAACATCTATGCTTTGTTTTTGTTGTCTAAAGTATTGTAACAGCCAGAGCCAGGTGAGCTAAAGCGAATAGCTGCAGAAGGAGTGTTAACCTGTTTACAAGACGCCATAGACTCGCTTGAACAGAAGCAGGTTATTCTCTCTGAACAACAGTAGGATCTTCTTAATCAATGGCCACTTGGGTACATATCTAGAAGCTCTTTTGCGTTTCTTTCTAATTTCTTTTCGTATGTCCCTAACTTTAGGACGTCGGATCAGTTACGGAGCTTTGGAGCTTTGTCCCTCGAGTAGTGAAGGAGCTCGGGAAGATGGAGTCTTGTTCAAAAAAAGAAAGCTACATGGCTTCAAAGGAAGAGCTTTGTAAACAAGCAAAGTCATGGAAAAAGATCTACGAGGCCGAGCTAGCAAAAGCAAGTGAAGACAACTCATCGGGATCGAAAAGCAAAGGGATCTCTCGGGTTGCATCTGGATATGACAGTGATGAGACCGTTGAAATGACTGAAGAAGAGATCGAGCATGCTTACAGGAATGTTTCTTTACAGTCTCTTTAGATCATATCAACTTTGTGTTTTCATTTTGTAAGAGACGGTTTGTTCGGTTCAAGTAGAAATGTTTCTGATTAAAAATGTTGAAACTAATCCGGTCTGTTTGGTTCAAGAAGATTTTGGCCTGGTTGGATTCGGTTTAAATCGGTTGCAATTGAGTTAGTTTTAATTTGATTTTACCCTTTCCAATTTCGTAACCGGTCGTAAACCGGAGAATTGGTTATCGAAGACAGACCCTAATTTTAAATACATTTTCACGGTTTAGTCTTGAGAGTTGTGTGTCTTTGTTAGTTTCTCGCAGTAGGGTTGAAGCGGATAGTACGCCACCTCTCTCTATCGAACTCGCGAAGAATATCTTCTTCTTCTTCTTCTTCGCCTTCTTCGTCTTCTTCGCGAGCTCTCTCAGTAGCGCAAGACAATGGGGGCTTCACTTCCTCCTAAAGAGGCCAACCTCTTCAAGCTCATCGTCGTATGTTCCGATTCCTTCATTTTCTCTCACAGTCCTTCCAGGGACTATGCGATGTTTTGTTTCTAGTTGAATAACACCATGAGTTTTGTCTGCTCTGTTAAATAAAACCCTAAATTTAGCTAGCCTTTAATGTCTTTAGCCAATTTGAATTCGTTGATGTGAGAAGCTGTGTGGAGCTTTGATGCCTATTTATGTTAATTTGATTCTAGACCAAATCGCTTCTAGGCTTGTTAATTTACTGTGAGGAAGAGGAAAACCAAATCTCTAAGAATACATAGTTTCTACTTCACATGGTTTCTATAGGTTATATGCTAAGCATAGTTTTTGGCAGACGCGTCATTTTTTATATGACCCTCAAGGAACTAACTAAGCGCATAAATTTTTTGGTTTTTACCAGTATGTTGATGAGCCTTCTTTTTCTCAAGTGATTTTTAGTAGATATAGAATGTAGAGTTATTCTGAACAATCTTGTAATGCAGAAATCTTATGAGACTAAGCAGTACAAGAAGGGACTGAAGGCGGCTGATGCTATCTTAAAAAAGTTTCCTGATCATGGAGGTGAGTTTTCTTTTGACAAAGCTAAATTGCTCTCCTTCTAATATTTTCTGATTCGTTATTTAATATCTCATCTCATTGCTATTTGAATTTGCAACTCAATGGGGTGTACTACATCGATTGAGATCAAATGACTTGTATCTGGACTAGTAGGCATTTGGGTGTCCTATCTGTAGTTCAAGAATCAACCCCTTTTGAAAACTCACTTAATTTTTATTGTTCCTCTAATGAAGCAAATAAATCCGTTTCTTATTATTAGTCTGTAGTGTATGATCATGTACTGAATCAAAGGGGATGCTTGTGATTGTTTATTTTTGTTTGTTGAAATTTGTTTTGTATTAAATCCAGTTCTTGATTATGTTGAATGATTATTTTTTACCTGCACTATTTGTCATTCCTTTTGGCCTTCGCTTTCCTTATTTTAAGACACATTCCTTTTATTCTTTTTGATTTTCAGAAACTTTATCTATGAAAGGACTGACTCTAAACTGTATGGACCGCAAAACTGAAGCATATGAGCTTGTTCGGCTTGGAGTGAAGGTTCGGATATGCTTTTCAATAAGCATAACTTCATTCCTTAGTTTCAAGGCATGGTATGATTTGTCATGGTAACATGATATTTATACTTTATATTTTTTTACATGCAGAATGACATCAAAAGCCATGTTTGCTGGCATGTGCTTGGTCTTCTATACCGGTCAGACAGAGAATATAGAGAGGCCATCAAATGCTACCGAAACGCTCTTAGAATAGATCCTGATAACCTTGAAATACTCAGAGACCTCTCCCTCCTGCAGGTAATTATAGTCATTCTAAGCTAATGCTGTTCGTGCTTGATCGCTATTTCTTTGTGTAAGCTTATTCCAGTGTTAATCTTGTCAATGCTTTCAACAATTTAGCTAATTTTATACTTTCTTATTCCTAGGCACAAATGCGGGACTTATCTGGTTTTGTGGAGACGAGGCAGCAACTTTTGACTTTAAAGCCTAATCATCGAATGAACTGGATTGGCTTTGCAGTCTCCCAACATTTAAATGCAAAGTATGTTATGGCTCTTGATCCCTTAAATTTAAATATATATGTTATGGTACCATGCTACTTTTCTTCTTTGGACTGTTAGCTAGCTGGTTGATGCGCTTGTTTATTCCTATGATTTGCTATTGTAGTCTTGAAAATCGTAGGAGTAAATAATTTACATCTCTGTTGGTGCAAATCTTTCATCAGACTTTTAGGAAATAATATACCAATAAACATTCAGTAGAATCATGTGCCTTTCCAATCAACTGAATGAACTTTGTTTATTTTGACAACTAAAAGCAAGACTCTTAGAGTCTATGGTTCTACCTTGCTTAACCACATCAGACACATAGACATCATATCCCAAAATCTCAGCTTATTGTGCTTGCTATATTGTCTCATGTTGGCTCTGCTCATAACAAGCAATAGATTGGCAGTTTTCTGGATGTTAAATACCGTTGGATGGATCTCTCTTTGATTGATCATTGTGTGATAGTGATATTCCGAACCCTCGTTACTAATGGAATCTCTCACCCTGTATATCAGCTTGATCTCTTTACTCGTTTTTGTTAATCAGTGCTTCTAAAGCTGTTGAAATTTTGGAAGCGTATGAAGGGACGTTAGAGGATGATTATCCTCCTGTGAACGAGCTATGTGAGCACACTGAAATGATCCTATACAAGGTATCGTAGGATTTCTTCAAGTTTCATTCCTTGTCTGTTGTCTCTATAGGTTTTTTCCCCTTAAAATCATGAGCGGCTTAACTGGGTCAATGTAGCTTCCATATTCATTTTTTTTTGTTGATAAAAATACCAAAAGTACTAATCGGTTGGTACAAGTTATGGCTTACTGCTTTTTTTTTGGTCTGTTCACTTTTTCCCCTGAAACTTCTCGGTTTGAGATGCGCACATCTGGTATTAGCACCGTTTTTGAAATCTGTACCTGCAAGAAATCTCAGCTGAGCTTTTTTCGCAGGTTTCCTTGCTTGAGGAGAGTGGTTCTTTTGACAAAGCTCTCGAGGAGTTGCACAAAAAGGAGTCGAAAATAGTAAGTTCGGAAAGCTCCTAGTTGGATATATTTGGATCATATAAAGTACACACATATAGTAGATTTAACATTTCTCATTTGGTTGTCTATAGGTTGATAAATTGTCTTATAAAGAACAAGAGGCATCTCTCTTGTCAAAGCTTGGTCGTTTGGAAGAGGCGAATAAACTCTACAGAGTGTTGCTTTCCATGAACCCTGACAATTACAGGTTTTTTTCCTTTGCACTTCCAAGTCAATCTAGACAGTTATTTGTGCATTTTTCGTTGTTGCTCTACTGTCATATCTGTTTGCTCTGCAGTCTGCAAAAAAATTGACAGTCTTTTGCTTTGACACTCTTAAAGGGTTCTATTTATTTTTGGGTATCCCTTAATTTTCAGATATTATGAAGGCCTTCAAAAGTGCCTGGAACTGTATTCAGAAAGTGGTGAATATTCGTCTGACCAGATTGAGAAATTAAATGACTTGTACCGGTCTCTAAGTGAGCAGTACACTTGGTCATCTGCTGTTAAGGTGAGAAAAGGCAGATCAGTGCCTGTAGGTACATGCTTTTTTTGGTTATTCAGTTTGTTCTCTTCTGATATTGTTTTCCTGCTGATACGTGAAATTCTATGATTGGGGTAAAATTGTTTTCTATTTTCCCATTTTCAGAGGTTACCATTGGATTTTCTGCAAGATGAAAAATTTAAGGAGGCTGTAGCAAACTACATTAAACCTCTTTTGACAAAGGTATCTTTTCTTGCCCTTGACCATCTTCTTTTGCACAATGCTCTTAAATAATATCTTCTTGTATTGATGCTTGTCTTAGGGTGTTCCTTCATTATTTTCTGATCTCTCTTCTCTGTATGATCACCCTCACAAGGTTAGTTTTCTTTATTTTTCAATTTCAATGCTGTCAAAAACTTCAATGTTATGGCTTCACTTTATTTTGCAATATATGCTTTTATAATATTTTGTTATCCAGCCTGATATATTGGAGCAACTGGTTGTTGAGATGGAACGATCGATTAGGACTACCGGAAGTTACCCAGGAAGGTACACAAGTACTCACTGAAATTACCGTAATATATGCTCTTATTTTATACTAAAAGAACTCGGAAATGATCTCAAGTTAGTGATGATCAATTCATTCTTAATTGATGCAGTGATGTGAAAGAGCCCCCATCCACACTATTATGGACATTGTTCTTCTTGGCTCAGGTTCACTTTTGCTATTACTGTCTTCTATAGTTAACAGTTTTACGATTGAAGTCTTGTGTAATTTATCATGATACATTTTTTTCATAATGCAGCATTTTGACAGGCGTGGTCAATATGATGTCGCCCTCTCTAAAATTGACGAGGCTATTGCTCATACACCGACAGTGATTGATCTGTATTCTGTTAAGGTATCCTTGTTTATTATGCCAGAAATCTTCTTATAAAATTTTGGATTATCAGTTTTTGGTATGCCACTTTTGCTGCTTGCACTATTTATGGAGACGCAGTTCAAAACTACATCGGCAGGATGGCTGAGTTTGAACTTCTTTAGTTATATCGATTGTGTTAACAGCATTTTTATGATGTGTGCACACTGTGTATCAGGTTATCTTTTTTTCTTGTATGAGGATTTACTTGATCCTTCTTAACCGTAGTTATATCGATTGTGTTAACAGCATTTTTATGATGTGTGTACACTGTGTATCAGGTTATCTTTTTTTCTTGTATGAGGATTTACTTGATCCTTCTTAACCGTAGTTATATCGATTGTGTTAACAGCATTTTTATGATGTGTGTACACTGTGTATCAGGTTATCTTTTTTTCTTGTATGAGGATTTACTTGATCCTTCTTAACCGTAGTTATATCGATTGTGTTAACAGCATTTTTATGATGTGTGTACACTGTGTATCAGGTTATCTTTTTTTCTTGTATGAGGATTTACTTGATCCTTCTTAACCGTTGTACTGGTTTATTTCAGAGCCGAATAATGAAGCATGCAGGAGACTTGACCGCCGCCGCCGCACTTGCCGATGAAGCTAGATGCATGGATCTAGCAGATCGTTATATCAACAGCGAATGCGTTAAGCGTATGCTGCAAGCAGATCAGGTTTACATATAGGTTTCATATCATATTGTTTTGCTATTTCCTTTGACTTAGGCCTCACCACTAGTTTCCGTGCTGTGAATATTTCTGGTTAAGGTGGCACTGGCTGAGAAAACTGCTGTTTTGTTTACAAAAGAGGGGGACCAGCTCAATAATCTTAATGACATGCAGTGCATGTGGTACGTCTTTATAAAGCCTGAGTAGGTTTTGTAATGTGAAATTGACAATTCATAGATCTTTCTAATGGATCTTATCTTGTTAAAGGTATGATCTTGCATCTGGAGATAGTTACTTCCGTCAGGGTGATCTTGGACGTGCTCTAAAGAAGTTTTTGGCTGTGGAGAAGCACTATGCTGACATTTCTGAAGATCAATTTGATTTCCACTCCTATTGCTTAAGGAAAATGACTTTGCGTTCGTATGTTGACATGCTGAAGTTCCAAGACCGATTGCACTCATTCCCATATTTTCACAAAGCAGCAATCAGAGCTATCAGGTGAACTCATTGTTGCTTAATGTAATCTCAGTACCGTATTTACTGTATGGAGGCATGATAAATTCCATTAAACTGTAGTCACATTTGCCTCTTGGTCTGCTGTTCAGGTGCTACCTAAAATTGCATGATTCTCCCAAGTCTACTGCTGAAGAAGATGAAATGTTAAAGTTGGCTCCTGCTCAGAAGAAGAAAATTAAGAAGCAGAAAAAAGCAGAAGCCCGAGCTAAGAAAGTAGGTGTTTCAGTGATTTGACGAGTGTATTGACACTAAGGTGGCTTAAGAGTACTCGTCTTTGTTTCAGGAAGCTGAGAGTAAGAGTGAAGAATCAACTGCTAGTGGTGTCTCCAAGTCTGGCAAACGAAATGTGAAACCTGTAGATCCAGATCCTCATGGGCAAAAGTTAATTCAGGTAGTGTTTTGCGTCGTTGGTGGTCTTCACCAGAATACAGTAATATGAGTATTAAATTAATCAGACGCTTACTGAAGAACTAAATCATTACACAGGTTGAAGAACCTTTGGCAGAGGCTTCAAAGTACTTGAGACTACTCCAGAAGCATTCACCTAATTCTTTGGAGACTCATCTGCTTTCTTTTGAGGTCAATATGAGAAAACAAAAGTTACTACTTGCATTTCAGGTAACTGATTTCTCGATCCTAATCAAACTTAGACCGACTCTATCATATTTCTATAATATGCTTTGTTCAAGTAATTTAAGGGCTTTGCCGTTTCAAATTTTTATTCTTCAGGCTGTCAAGCAATTGCTTAAATTGGATGCGGAGAGCCCTGATTCACATCGTTCCTTGGTATGGAATATGTTGCTACTAAGCTGGAATAAGTTTTCTTTTCAAGTTTTATGTGCCTAATACATGATTTCAATTTGGTTAGTAATATGCTTTTGAATTTGGATGGCAGGTTAAATTCTTTCTCAAGACAGGATCGGCAAGTGCTCCAACAACTGAAGCTGAGAAACTTCGTTGGAGTGTCCTAGAGGCTGAGCGCCCATCAATCAGGTGACTACTCAGAACTATTATTGAACCTAATTGTTACCTTTGCAGATATCATTTGCGAGATAAATTCTCTATTCTTTTGCGATCTAGTCAATTGCAGAATAAATCACTAATGGAGGCAAACAAAGAGTTTCTTGGTAGACATGAAGGTGTGTATTAAATTATTTAGGTAACCTTTTATTACAGTGACTGATAAAAATGGTAACGTTTGCATTTTCAACTCCGCAGATTCGTTGGTGCACAGAGCTGCATATGCAGAAATGCTGTACGTATTGGATCCAAGCAAGAAAGCGGAGGCTATCAAAATAATTGAAGAGTCAACCAATAAAGTGGTTCAAACGTGATGTTCCTTCAAACATTTACTTTATGGTTCCTTGCTCTCACATCTTCTGTTATTGTTTCGTATGTTTAACATCGGTTGTCCATTTGCAGAAATGAAGCTTTAGGACCAACAAGAGAATGGAAACTCAAAGACTGTATAGCAGTTCATAATCTCCTTGACACAGTTCTCCTGGACCCAGAAGCTGCCTCCAGTAAGCACTAAATATCTTCACTTTGCTGTTTCCATTAACTGTCAATACGACTCCTCAGCGAGGACCTTAGGGACATATTGCATTTGGTTGGTCTTTTGAACCAAGCATGGTTTCATGATACATAAGTAAGGTCCTTTGGTTTAGAATTATAATGTTGGAGGTTAATGATATGCCGGCCTTTGGGTACAATTGCAGGATGGAAATCACGCTGCGCCGAGTATTTCCCTTATTCAACCCATTTTGAAGGAAAACGCAGCTCTGTAATGCCTGATTCAGCCTACAACTCATCTCGCAAGAGCAATGAGAATGGCGACACACCAAAGCAGAGTGAATTGAGCGATGGACAGCTCGAAGCATTCAAAAGCCTATCTGTCTCTACCTGAAGAACCGCTTAATTATCAATAAGGAAGCAAGAGATAATTTACAACAAGACGGGCCACCCGTTCTTGCAAACCCGGATCAAACTTGAGATTTAATGAAATCTATCACAGAGGTGTGGATCAAAGAAAAATGTTTTGGAGTTGTAACATGCCAAATGTTTATAATTGTTTTTCTATACAAAAGGCTGAGTTTCAAGTTTGATGAACAACACCACAGAGAAAGAAAAAGGTTTTTTTTCCTCTCTTGACACTATGTTTCGAGCTTTTTTGATGTTGTAACCTTTTTTTTTTTTTTTTTTTTTTTTTTTCCCCATTTTNTTTCCCCAATATTACACTTATCTGTTTTAAGTTTTTTTGACATATCTGGAAAATTTTGATTTTATGAGCCTTGTCTTTGCGTGTTTTTTCATTGCTTTTGCTTTTAGCGATCCTTGAGCTAGTTTAATTTTTATCCGCAACACTACTTATTTTTTCGATCCGTTAGCTAGTTTTTTGTTTCTGTTATGGCATAACTTGTCTATAATTTTGTATGTATATAAAGTCTAAACCATCAAGTTAGTATTGAGATAGGGACTTCTTTCTATCCTCAAAGAAAATATGATTTTTTTGTAAAATCTTTAGTATGATATAAAAAAGCAATTTTGATGCATGGGATTATGGTTGTTGTGGTGAAGGAGATGAGACTGATGCAGAGAAGTTAGATGCTTTTGAGTCCCTTTGCTCCTAAATTTGCTGGTAATACGGAGATACTGAAGAGAGTTCAAGTAATGTTAATTGAGATTATTATATATAATGAATTGAGTCTGAAACTCTACAACTTAGTTTTTAAATCCGAAGTCGAACCAAAAAAAAACAAAAAAAAGGGTTTAAAATCCATAACAAAACAATGCAAAAGCAGAGAACGAAAGACAGAGAGTTTATAATCTCAATTCTCAAACAAAATATAAACAAAAGCTTAATGGTGGTGTCCGGGTCTCGGTCTGGGTCTGAACGGGTGTAACCACCTGTTCTTGAAGCGGTCTAGAGGTGACAATCCTATCCTCGGCCTTGGAACATTGGGGC
>OVAN01013595.1:565-12723 GCA_900406275.1 Anastatica hierochuntica
AAAATCGTTTTGGCGAAGCCATCTGGATCAGCCTTATTTATGGGGTGGGGTTGTGAAGGGTTGGAGCAGTACCCGCAACGCTTGGTAGTTTGCTTGCGCGACACACTAGGTGTCTTCTGTGCTTTCTTTGGGGGTTGTGGTCTAGTTCTNTGCGCGACACACTAGGTGTCTTCTGTGCTTTCTTTGGGGGTTGTGTTCTAGTTCTAGTCTAGCGGGGTTAGGCAGGTAGCGGGTGAGGCGGAGTCGGGTCCGTTCTCACTGAGTGGCTTGTTTGAAAAGTCACTCACCTCTCTCTTTTCTTCCTTTTTCCTTCTTGGTGTTTCTGCAGGTAAAGTTAGAAGCGATGAATTCGCGGACCGATTGGTGAAGTTTGCTCCGGTTTTGGCGATACCATTTGGAGCAGCCCGGTACCCTTGGGTCGGGGTCGTTACAGAAAGAATCTTCATGATCTCTTTTCAGTTTTCACGTTCGAAAATGAGGCAAGTGAATAATAAGAGATGTGTAACACGAAACAGATAGTGACCTGTTGGGGTAATTTTATTCCTTTAGAGTCCGGTCGGAGGAGACATAAACAAACTCCTTAGTTGAACGTGTAAACCAAAACCATTGCGAAGGACACACCGCCAAGCCGAGGTAGCGTGGATATCCCCTTAGCCGATCTAAATCTTAAGAGATAGAGACAAATACGTTAATGAGTTAGGGAAATATTCCTCATTGTATATATAGACTCGAATATAGAAGTTATCCATACGAAAATATGGAAATACTCTGATTCGATAACTATAAATATAAAGGGAAGAACCTTTGTTCAAGGATCCGAAACTTTACACAAAATACACCCATTGTAATCGATCTCTTTTTCATAAATAAAGAAGCATCGTTTTACATATCTCTTTTGCTCATCTCTCAAAAAACCCTTGGTATCGTGTTCTTGTTCTTCTCCATCGAAGAATCACCAAAAAACCCCTAAATATTTTGGGGCTAGAAAGAGGGGGAGATTTCAACAAGAAAAAAGAAGCAATGATGAACGAATCAAACAGCTCCTCCGAGCCGGAGAATATCAAAAACCTCGGATCCACGTCCGTGGAAATAGCGCCTGAGACAGCGGACGACACGAAGATCGTGGCGAAGTTTCAAGAGTAAAATCGCAGCGAAGTTGAGACATAATGAAGCTCGCCTGAAGAAGTTAGAAGATGAGAATGCAATTCTCAAAGCCTCGGTGGTGGAGCAAAGCGCTCAGACATCTGACGCATGAACCGAAGGTGACGAGAAACGTGTCAGGTTCAAGAGGAAGGCTCCACCGATGCAGCCGTTTGAGGAGACACCAGGAACGGTCGGAAAGGAGGAGCGAACATATCAAACTCCAAGCTCGGGTCTGACCCGAACTCCTGGCTCTAACCATAAAAACGGTCCTGCAAACCTTATGAAAGAAGCACTCAAAAGGCTCATGGTTTGGAAGCCATGCTAACGAGAA
Source organism: Anastatica hierochuntica (assembly GCA_900406275.1). NCBI lineage: Eukaryota > Viridiplantae > Streptophyta > Magnoliopsida > Brassicales > Brassicaceae > Anastatica > Anastatica hierochuntica. The sequence goes on from OVAN01013595.1 coordinate 2,040, forward strand.
GGCTTGAAGCTATGGAGAACATGATCAAGCGCTTACCAGGAGTAGCTCTGCCAGTAATTAAGAGCGCCCCTAATGGGAAGGCTTGATGCCATCGCTCATAACGAAGTTCCTAAGAGATTCACTTGGCCAACCATGGCCCTGTACGATGGAACCTCCGACCCTAACACTCACATAACCCAATATCACCAACAAATGCTTACCGTCCATATCGGACATGAGCACTTGGTAGTCTGTATGTACAAAGGATTTAGAGCAACCCTCATAGGCCAACGACTCCATCGACTCCTTTGCCACACTAACGAATCGCTTTATCGAGCAGTTCACCAACAGCCGTACTCTGAGACGTACCTCCGACGACCTCTATCGAGTCAAACAACAAGAAGATGAGAGTCTGAAGGAGTATGTCCGACGATTCAACAAAGCAAAAGTATCGGTGCTCAACTGCGTCTCCTCTATAGCTATCTCAGCTTTCAGGCATGGGTTGTTGGGTAATGGTGACCTCTACAAAGACCTAACTAAATACCCTTGCAATACGATGGAAGATGTCTTTTCTATGGCCTGTGCAGAGATTAAGTGGGAAGAGGACCCTGCCTATCAAGCTCACGTAGCTCCGAAGGCTAGTCTTAAGATTCCTAAGTAAGATAAAGTCCTAAGCAGACAAATGGATCGACCCCAAGGCCAAACAGGGGCTGGAGGAAGCAATATGAATCCCACCAATCTGTGGGCCAAGTCTATGGCAGTAGCCAGCAACGAAGAGCACATGGCTTTACCTAAGCCAGTCGAAGATATATTAACCACGACCCCAACAAAAGTAGTCACGGAGTTAAGGCGTTTCGCCATGGACGTCACATGGCCACCTAAGCCATGATTTCCCACCTACTCTAAAGGAGGAAGCTTTGAATGGTGTGGCTTCCATCGAGACTATGTCCATCATACTAAGAATTGTTCTCTGCTAAGGCATGAGGTGAAAAACCTCCTAGAAAAGGGCCTTCTCAAGAACTTTATCGCCGAAAGGAGTACAAAGATAACTCAGCAACGCCAATCTAGTCGTCCCGAGCCCTCGGAGGAATCAAACCCATAATCACCTAAGAAAACTAGGGTGATCAACTCGATCTCAGGAGGGTTCGAGGATCAGATAAAGCTAGGGGTCCATCCTCCACAAGGAGTCCTTTGTGTTTCAAGGGAATCGAAGAGCGAAGCATCCGCAGAGACATGAGTATGCTTCACTCCTTTTTGTGGCGGCAGGGGATAGCCTACTCACCATGACGCTTTAGTTATATCCCTAACTATGGCTTCCTTCATTGTCAGAAGGATTCCTATCGATAGCGGAAGCTCAACCAATATTCCTTTTGCGCAAGCCGCCAAGGAGCTTAGAATTCAAGACTCGGACACCATACGAAGAGCAAGCGTCCATGTTAGTTTTAGCAGAGAGACAATCCAAACCATCAGGGGCGTCACCCTAAGCATATGGGGAGCAAAAGCATACCAACGCTTCCGACACAGGTTTTGGCGAAGGCCAACAACAACGACGAGGAACAAAAGATTGAGTAGCTAGATGAAGTCCCCTTGGTCGAAGGTGATTTCACCAGAAAATTGAAGATCAGCTCACGTCTCTCCTTAGACTTAAAAGAAAGGCTAATAGGTTTCCTTCGGTCTAACCAAGATTGGTTTTCATGGTCACATGCGGATATGCCAGGGATCGACCCTAGCATTATCTCGCACAAACTAATGGTCGACCCAGACCACCCACCGGTGAAGCAAAAAAGAAGGAAATTCGCCCCAGAAAGAGATGCATTCGTCAATAAGGAAGTAAGCAACCTCCTCGAAGCAGGATTCATACGAGAGGTGCGATATCTCGAATGGTTAGCCAACGTGGTAGTTGTAAGAAAGAAGAATGGGAGATGGAGAGTCAACATCAACTTCACAGATCTCAACAAGGCTTGCCCTAAGGATCCTTTCCCTCTCCCACACATCGACAAGCTGGTCGACGCCACCACAGGGCAACAACTCATCAGTTTCATGGACGCTTTCAGCGGGTACAATAAGATCCTGATGCATCCCAGTTATCAAGAGAAGACGGCGTTCATGATGTCCCAAGGGATCTTTTGCTACAAAGTTATGCCCTTCGGCCTCAAAAACGCCAGGTTCACCTATTAAAGGCTGGTCAACCAGATGTTTTCCGAACATATCGGTCAAACCACGGAGGTGTACACCGATGATATGCTAGTAAATTCTTTGCTAGCATAAGACCAAATTTTACACCTACACCAAGCTTTCGACATGCGTCGGAAATATAACATGAAGCTCAACCCATCCAAGTGCTCCTTCGGCGTCAGTTTCGGAAAGTTCTTAGGATACATCGTTACTCATCAAGGAATTGAAGCTAATACGGAGCATATAAGAGCAATCCAAGGGATACCAATGCCACAAAATACCAAAGACAACCAGAAACTAACGGGAAGAATGGCGGCCCTTTAGCAGCTTCATCTCAAGGCTATCAGACAAGTTGGACCCTTTCTTTGAAGCCCTCACAAAGGGAAAGGAGTTCGTATGGGACAACCAATGCTGAGAAGCCTTGGTGGCCCTTAAAGATTATATATCCATGCCGCCATTCCTATCTAAGCTTAAAGAAAAAGAACCCCTGTTATTGTATCTCGCTGTCTCCGAACACGATGTTAGTGGCGTCCTTGTAAAGGAAGAAGCCGCCGTCCAACACTATGTTATTGTATCTCGCTGTCTCCGAGCACGATGTTAGTAAATTGCTTCTAGATGCTGAGATGCGGTACAATCAGCTAGAGAAGTTAGCCTTAGCCTTAGCCTTGCTTGTAGCCGCCTGAAAACTAAGACCATACTTCCAAGTACATAGAATCGTGCTAGTAACCTCAGCTCCTATCAAAGCCATCTAGCACATGCCCAAAGTGTCAGGTAGGTTAGCCAAATGCGCAATAGAGCTGGGGGAGTACGACGTAAAAACCCTACGTTGGTAGATTTTGTAGCAAAATTCGCACCCATTATGGGTCCGTTAATTAAGGAAGAGGTACAAATTCTCCAAGGCATAAGATCATATGGTGAATGGACATGCACATAGATGATGTGCATAGGTTTTCATGCAATTTAAAGCTCATTTAATTAACATTTTGGTTGCATTTAAGATGTAAATATTGTATTTAGGTGTTAAAATCCATCTTGTATATAGGTTCAGTCCTGTTTAGGATTTCCGTCTTTGTATTGCATTCTTTTGCATTTGTAGGTACAACCTTCGGTGATCAATTTGAGAGCTTGGGATGAAGGATTCTATAGGCTAAAAAGACAAAGAAACAAGGGAATTCAAAGGCTAGAAGCAATGGGAGAAGATGGGATCAAAAGAGGCAAACAAATGAGGAAGGAAGAAGCCACTAGCTGCCAAAGTGAGCAGCTGCCGACCTCAAGGTCGACAGGTGCTCACCTTGGGTCGACAATGGCCTTTGTTGGAGGCTCTGTTGCCCAAGGGGAGCTATGGTCGACCTCAAGCTCGACAGCAGCACACCTTTGGGCGACAACATCACTCCTTGACGCAAAAATTGGCTCTTCCACACCTATAAATACCCCTTAAACCTAATATTATGTAACAACTCTTTTTCCACATATTTCTAAGACAAAGTATTGATTTTTGGTGTCTTTTCTATTGATCTTTAAGATCAAGAGTCTCTCTTTTTAATTTGTATTACGGAATCAAGAACCCAACTTTATCTATGTGAGCTCTATCTATTTCTTCATCTCTTCTCTATCTCCTTAGTATGTGTGAGTAGTCTTTTTTGATGGATCTATGGTTTTTGAGATCTACTTAGATTAGGTTGTAATATGGGTGTTAGGGACGGCTAGTCTTAGGTTTCCAAAGGATTTTATGAGCTTCATGCTAGGTTTTAGAGTAGCTAACTAAGATCTTGATTTGTATACATTTCTCGCCCGAGAGGTGTTCGATGAAATGTCTAGGAGAACTAAATACTAGCTATTTAAACATAGCCATTGAGAATTGTTTGCTAGATTGGTTAGTGACTATATGGGCTTGCTCTTAATGATTCCTAATCGATGTATCATTTGCAACAAACAAGAGTTGAGTGAACGCGATTGATAAGGAAATACTGCCATGAGAGTGAATTACGCTAGTATTGCCTTTGGTCGTGGATTTGTGTGTAATAGCTTGATCTAACACCTCTATTTCCATCTTACTAAATGGATCCATTACAACATCCCTTGGTCCATCATCTTAGTTCATTGTTTATCTCAAGTTTTCACCTTTGAGTTTATGTTTGCTTTCTTTATTTAAGTTTATTGCCTTTATTTAACTCGTTTACTTTCTTGCCTTTCTTTCATTTATAGATTACTAAGAAAACCCAAAACAAACTCCAACCCTCCTTATTTGCTTAGATTAGACTAGAATATGTATTCCCACTACTTAAAAACATCTAGTTAAGTAAGTTGCTCCTTGTGGTTCGACCCCCAAATACTACAATGACATATCCGTGCGCTAGCGGATTGTGTGATTGTTAGAAAACGGGCTTTTATAAATTTAAAGCTTTGTTGTCTTTTGTTTGCATAAACAATCGAGGTCAACAAGTTTTTGGCGCCGCTGCCGGGGAGCACGATTGCTAGATTAAGATTTTCTTTGGGATTTCAATTAAGTTTGAGACTAAGCTTTATTTTTCAAGTTATTTAACTTTTTTCTTTTTTCATTTTGTTTTTGCTTTGTTGCAAGGATGATTAATCACCAATTTCAAGAAGAAGTTGGCGGAATGAGAGCATATGAGGAGACTATTGGGGACTTTGATACACTAATAACGAGCAACACTAGGAAGGGAATAAGACCCCCACTGAGAGATTTATCTCATCACGAAATCAATTTTAGCTTCATCAACATGAACCACAACACAAAATTTTTTGGTTTGGACATGGAAAACTCCATCGAGCACCTTGACAACTTCGAAAGACTATACGATACAACTAAGATTCAAGGAATTCCCGAAGATTATATTAAGCTATCTCTCTTTTCTTTCTCATTAGGAGATATGTCTTCACAATGGGGGAAGACCGTGGTTAGTTCTTCTATAACCACTTGGGATCAATGCAAAAGGAGATTCCTTGGACAATTCTACTCGCATAGAAGGACTACAAAATTTCGGAATAATATTGCTAACTTCGAACAAGGGATTGAAGAGACGATCGGTGAGGCTTGGAAAATGTTTAATGGATATGAGAAGAATTGTCCTCACCATGGATTCACTCAAGGAATTCTACTAAGACTTTTCCATAGAGGAGTCCATCAACACTTCCAGTTTGCTATGAATATGGCAAGCAATGGAAATTTTGCAAGCTTGACCGCAACTCAAGGAGAGAAATTGGTCAAAAACATGGCTAAGAGTTATGCCGGAGAAGAGAGCTTTGGTTTCACACCCAAGATTGAAGATAAACGCCTTGAGGAATTTAACACAAAGATAGATGAAATAGCAAAAGCGGACCTCAAGCCAAGGAAGAAGAAGTTAATGATAGATGAAAGCTTCTTTAATCAACAAGAGGAGATGAGTTTTATTCAAAAAGCTATTATGGGAGCTATTCACAAGATTCATCGCCTAAAACAAGTCTAGGAGAGCGGACTCCCATGACACCAAAAACACATATTACTCCAAATACATCTACCAACACTACGGTAGAAGAGATGCATTCCTTAATAAAAGAGCTTGTGGTTTGAAATGCGGAGATTAGGAGGGACTTGAATAATAAATTTAATGTGTTAGACCACAAAACTCATGGGAATTACATGGAGTTATCGGAGAAATATAATCATCTTGCTAACTATGTGAAGGATATAGAGCACCAAATAGCGGGACGAGCTTCTGAACTTGAGTTTCAAAAGGGTAGTCTACCCGGATGGTGTGACGTTAACCTGAAGGAGCTTTGTTACGTCGTGACTTTGAGAAGCAGAAGACAATTACCTTCGAGGACTCAAGAGGTCGAGCCTAAAAAGAATGACACCGAGTTAGAAGATATTGGAAATGATCAAATGCCGCTTGATGATGAAGGGCAAGATGATAATGAAGAAGAAACCGAGAAGGAAGAGGCACCTAAGATTCAAGAGGAGGAGCCTGAGGACAAACCTCCTTCGGGCCAAAAGAAGAAAAAGGATTACATGCCCATCGATACTAATGTTCATATTTATGAGTTGAATCTACCATTTTCGGGAAGATTTAAAAAGCAAATTATTGATAGGTACCAAAAGATAAAAGATCATATGGGAGGACTAGTGGTAACCATACAATTCATGGAGTGGTGCCAAGATAACCTTATAGTGAACAAGGTGCTAAAGGATATCATCACAAGGAAGAAGAGAATCGACTCCATCATGGAAATTGTAATTCATGAATGAAGCGCTATCATTCAAAACAAACTTCCCACCAAGAGAAGAGACCCCATAAGTTTTACTTTGCCTTATAAATTGAAGCATATGACCTTTGGGAAATGTTTGGTTGAATTAGGAGCAAATGTGAGCCTAATTCCCTTGACGGTCTCTAAGAAGCTTGGTTACACGAAGTTTAAGCAAACAAGGATCTTATTGATATTGGCGTATAGATCTATTCGATATACATATGGTATTCTTGAAGATTTGCCATTGATGATTGGGAATTGCGAGGTTCCAACGAATTTTGTGGTCTTGGAAATGGATGAAGAACCCTTGAATCCTATCATTCTTGGAAGACCTTTTTTTTAAACGCGCAAGCAATAATTGATGTAAGGGGAGGAAAGATAGATCTTCACCTTGGAGACTTGATATTGAATTTCAACATCTTGGATGTTATGAAGAAACCAAATATCGATGGAACCGCCTTCTCGTTTGAGTGCCTTGATGATGATTTCGCTAGAAAGCTAGAAGAGCTATACATCGAAGATGGTTTAGAAGTAGCCTTAATCTACGAAAAAGGATCAAAAGTAATCCTCTCAATTAAAGCAACGAAATACAAAAGATTACAAGATGCTCAACCGATGGAACTAAGTGAAGAACTAGCATTGAAGCTAGGAAAAGATGAACCGGGGCCAAAGGGAGAGAAGGATGAGGACAAGGAATATTCAGATTGGAGTGAGCTTAAGTAACCTAAGGTTGAATTGAAACCACTTCCAAGAGGGCTAAGGTACATGTTTCTTGGTCCTAATTCTACTTACCCCGTGATCATAAATGATAGCCTAAATGAAAGTGAGACTGAATTACTATTGAATAAATTTAGAAAGTATAGAAAAGCGATAGGTTACTACTAGATGATATAAAGGGTATCCCCCAATCATTGTGCATGCATATGATTCATTTAGAAGATAAGTCTGGGACCTCAATTGAACCACAAAGAAGGCTTAACCCTAACCTAAAAGATGTGGTCCACAAGGAAATCTTGAAACTCCTCAAGGCAAACATCATATATACGATCTTGGATAGCACATGGGTCTCTACCGTGCATGTTGTGCCTAGGAAAGGAAGGGTTACAGTAGTTAAGAATGATAAAGATGAGTTAATCCCTACTAGGACTATAACGATGCATATGATGTGTGTCGACTATAGAAAGCTAAATGCGTTGATTATGAAAGACCACTTCACGTTACCTTTCATTGACCAAATGTTGGAAAGATTAGCAAATCGATCATGTTATTGCTTTTTAGACGGTTATTCCGGTTTCTTCCAAATATCCATTCACCCTATGGAGCAAGAGAAAACCACCTTGACTTGCCCTTATGGTACATATGCTTATAGGAGAATGCCTTTCGGTTTACGCAATGCTGCTATTACTTTTCAAAGATGCATGATGTCGATATTTGATAACTTGATTGAAGAGAGTATGGAGGTCTTCATAGACATATTTTTCCGTCTTGGAAGACTCCTTTGGTGGATGTCTTTCTAATCTATGCAGGGTATTGAAGAAATGCGAGGAGACAAATCTCGTGCTAAATTGGGAAAATGTCACATTATGGTTGAAGAAGGGATAAGACTCGGGCACAAAATCTCCAAGAAGGGGATTGAGGTTGATAAAGCAAAGATTGAGGTGATGATGCACTTGGAACCACCACGAGCGGTTAAAGATATCCGGAGCTTCTTAGGCCATGCAGGTTTCTATAGGAGGTTTATCAAGGATTTTTCACAAATCGCAAGACCGATGACAAGACTTCTATGTAAGGACATACCCTTTGAGTTTGATGAAATGTGCATGAAGGCTTTTGGGAAAATCAAGAAAGCTTTGGTTTCGGCTCCTATCATAAAAACTTCGAATTGGGAATTGCCTTTCGGTATCATTGCGATGCAAGTGATTTCGCGGTTGGAGTAGTTTTGGGGCCAAAAAAGGATAAGAAACTTCATGTGATCTACTATGCGAGCAAGACGTTGGATGAAACTCAAACTAAGTATGCGACAACAGAAATGAGCTCTTGGCAATAATGTTTTCCTTTGAAAAATTTCGTTCGTATATAGTATGATCAAAGGTAATAGTATACACGGATCACGTTGCTTTGAGACACTTATTGGCGAAGAAGGATGCTAAGCTAAGGTTGTTGAGATGGGTTCTCCTCCTACAAGAGTTTGATCTAGAAATCAAGGACAAAAAGGGGATTGAGAATGGAGTGGTGATCACTTGTCAAGGATGAAAGTTGATGATGGACTACCAATTAATGACTCACTACCGGACGAACAAATCAACTCGGTAGAAACAATATTCCTCATTGATGGATATCTCAAACAATGGGAGGACGAGACTGCGAGTGCGGTGAGCACTATATTTCCTTGGTATGCCGAATTTGTCATTTATCTTGTGAGTGGAAAAGAGCCGCCGTATATGGGGACTTATGGGAAAAAGAAGTTCTAGCGTGATCTTAAGTCCTACTATTGGGATGATCCTTTCCTCTACAAGCAATGCAAGGATCCACTATATAGGAGATGTGTTTCGGAAGAATAAGCTAAGGAAATCATCACAAAATGTCATAGTGCTAACTATGGTGGACACTTCGCTACTTTCAAGATAGTTCAAAAGGCCTTACAAACGGGTTTTTGGTGGCCCAAAATGTTCAAGGATGCACATGAAGTTGTCTGCCAGTGTGATACGTGTCAAAGAAGAGGAAATATAACAAAGAGAAATGAGATGCCATTGAATCCTATTCTTGAAGTGGAGATTTTTGATGTGTGGGAATAGATTTCATGGGACCTTTCCCAAAATCGAATGGAAACTTCTACAACTTAGTGGCGGTCGACTATGTCTCCAAGTGGGTAGAAGCAATAGCAAGCCCAAAAATGCTGCAAGGGTAGTAATCAAACTCTTCAAAACGATCATTTTTCCTAGATATGGCACTCTAAGGATAGCAATAAGTGATGGTTGAAGCCACTTCATCAAAAAGGTTTTTTATAAACTCTTGAAGGCTAATGGAGTGAAACATAAAATGGCAACACCATACCACCCTCAAACTTCCAGACAAGTAGAGGTATCCAATCGCCAAATCAAAGAAATCCTAGAGAAGATGATTGGAGTGAATAGGAAAGATTGGTCTACCAAGCTTGATGACGCACTTTGGGCATATAGAATGACATTCAAGATGCCTATTGGGACTACGCCATTCAACCTCATCTATGGGAAATTTTTCCACTTACCTATTGAGTTAGGACACAAGGCACTTTGAGCTACAAAGAAGCTAAATTTCAACTTCAAGGAAGCTACAGAAAGAAGATTAGTGCAATTGGAAGAACTTGAAAACTTGACGCAAAATGCTTATGAGGGCTCGAAAATCTATAAGGAAAAGACGAAATCTTTTGATGATAAGAAGATCCTCAAGAGGGAGTTCAAGAAAGGAGATAAGGTTCTATTGTTCAACTCTCGGTATAAAATCTTCCCGGGGAAATTGAAGTCAAAATGGTCGGGTCCTTTTGATGTTGAAGAAGTAATGCCATATGGTTCAATAACTCTAAGGAACCATTTCAGAGAAGAAATCACGGTGAATGGGCAAAGACGCAAGCCATACTTAGCAGATACGTTACTAGAGGGAGTGAGTTGTCTCGTCCTCCATGATGCACCAACACCATATACCACTTCAAATTCAAGCTAATGACTATAATCAAGCGCCCTTGGGAGGCATTCACAAGAAAAAACTCACTTTGTCAAATAAATAAACAATTTTAATTTCAAATTTTCTATATTATTTGCTTAAGTATCTAATACAAGTTTTGTGATTTTGGTTTGTAGGGGAGTGATGATGAACGGAGCATCTACCAAATGGATTCTCGAAGAGTTTCTAGCACTCGTGTCAATTTCTGAAAAGTTGGGCAAGTTTTTGAGAAATGAAGAGAAAGGGGAGTAACTTGCAATATTTTATTAAACACATGTTTTATTTGTTTCTCTCTTCCATTTCCATAACTTTTCTCTCTCTTAAACAATTGGGAAAGAAAACTCTCTCCCTCATTTTGTTTGACGAAATCGAATTCTTTACCAAGATTTTCGAAAATTTTAGCTTCATTTTCTAAGTCATCTTCTTGCATCTTTCTTTGCATTCTTCACTTAAGAACCTAAGGCATGTTCTCTAATTTTTAAATTTGAAGAAAAATTGGAAACTTTCTTTGAATATTTGGTTGTTTGATCTTGGTGTTCTAAGCTTGAATAAGTTGTGCTTATGGTTAGAATAACTTAGAGAATGC
>OVAN01013596.1:0-12722 GCA_900406275.1 Anastatica hierochuntica
ATGGGTCTTCGGTTATGGCAGCCACTAAATGGTTCGGTTCATAACAAAATGTTTATTTTGTTAATTAATGACAGTTGACCGGTTATCTCACAAAGTTACCTTTTTTTTTTTGATAACTACTTGTAAAATAATGTTGATTTGCCGTTTTGTTTTCATGATATCTTTACATTTTCATAAATCGGTCATTTTCTCTACCATTTGGAATTCACGTAAAGTTAATACAGATCATATATCAAACTAAAGTAAATATTTTATAAATAATTATAAATACTTATAAAAGTTTATAAACTTTTATAAATCAAATGTTACATGATTGTGTGATTAAAATAAAAATTTGCAATGACTTATAAAGTCGTTTTGATCAAATTAAAGATTCATAAAGACTTATGCGTTTCAAATTAAATGTCAAGATTTTAAGACTAGAGTTTAGATGTATACTTAAATTATATATGCGATCGAAGTAAACATTTATAGTGACTTATAAAACATTTATTTGGGAACAAATTTACAAAGACTTATAATATTTACAAAGGTTTTATAAAATTTTATAAACCCAACCTTAAAAAGTTCTAGGCTAAAAATCAATCAATTCACATCATATATGTGACCAAAGTAAACATTTATAATGGCTTATAAACTCCTATAAAGGTTTTATAGTTCAATTTTTGGGCAAGAATTATCAAAGTAAACTTTTACAATTACTTATAAAGCTTTCATTTGTAACCAAAGTAAATATTTATAAATGCTTATAACACTTATAGAGGTTTTATAAACACTTAAAAATCGAATATTACAGATTTTCGAACTATAGTTCAATCAGTAGACATCATAGGCGACCAAAGTAAACATTTATAATAACTTATAAAGCTTTTATATACAGCCAAAATAAACATTTAAAAGGATTTATAGCACATATAGAGGCTTTATAATGCTTTATAAGCTTCTACAAGACAAATGTAATGGGTGACGATGTTTCTATCAACTTTTTTAGTTGTTTATTAAATTTTTGTAACTTGCTCTATTTGTATCTTTTGATCAGTTGTAATGTAAAGCGTAATTGATCTTTTATAAAAACCATTAAAAAAATATTTAATACAATTATAATGGCTTTTTTCATCAAAAAAAATATTATATTTTCATGTAGATGTAATTAAATTTGGACACATATTCGTGTTGTTGATAAGGACTTGAGTTTAGTTTGGTTAACTTATTAGTTGTAATATATATATATGAGAAGACAGTTTTCTGACGTGGTGTTCTTAGAAAAGTTTAAAGCTCTAAAACGCTTATGTGTCACCGTATTAGCAATCTTCGATTTTTTGAAAATATTTTTTGCGTATGTGCCGTTATGTGGCAACTTCTGTATCGTCCAACTTTTTTTCCCAAAAAATTTTGTTGATTATTTTATAAAAAAACATAAACAAAAATCTAAAAAAGAAACCCTAATTTGGCCGCATAACACAAGGTAAAGCCCTAATTGAATATCCTATAAATACTATATTAAATTCTCTACAAGAGTTTGAAAACCCTAATTTTCTTCCCATAAACACCTTGTTCGGCACATAAACTTAATAATCTCACTCTCTCCATATTTGTTTCCTCCTCTCCTTCTCCGTTACCATTTCCTTCTGTCAGGTTGATTTACTACTTTACTGTGATTCATGTCTCGAAAATATTCTTCTTCTGGAGTGATTTTGTCGCCCTTTTGATTAAAGTAACAAATCGTTTAGTTACTTGGGTTTCTGGTATTCCTATGTCATCGAGATCTTTCTATTTAGTTTATTTTGGTTTGTACTTCTTCTAAACAATGTGTTTCTTCTTTTTGTTACAAATTTTTCATGCAAAATTTATTCTTCTCTTTCCAAACTGAATCTTAGATTTGTTTCTTCGGGTGCGGGAGTTCAGGTCCTTCTTCTACCTTTGTCAAAACCTAATAACGTATAAGAAAAAGGTTTTCTCTCTTGTGTATTACTCTTGGCATAAGCCGCAATATATACATGTACATCAATATACCTAATAACTAATATATGAAATTACTCTTATGTACATACTCTAACATTAACATAAATATATATACACATATATCCCAAAACCTCCCCTCAAGTTGGAGCATGCAGATCACAAACTCCCAACTTGAAGATAAACTCATCAAACTCACTCTTCCCCAAAGCCTTGGTGAAGATGTTTCCAAGCTGTGCTTTCGTAGGAACATACCGTATAGCAATGGTTCCACGAATAATCTCATCTCGTATAAAATGACAATCCCTCTTAATATGTTTCGTACGCTCATGGAAAATCGGGTTTGCAGCTATATGGAGCGCCACCTTGTTGTCACAATAAAGAGAAATCGGAGCAGCATGCTCTACACCCAAATCCATCAATATCGACTTCAACCAGATAAGCTCTATTAGTGTGAAGTACATAGAACGATACTCCGCCTCAGCCGAAGAACACAAAACACACAGTTGCCTTGAGCTGAATAAACCAACCTGTCAGTGACCGTCTAGTAATAGGGCACCCAACCCAAACCGAGTCACACCAAGCCACTAATGTCAATTCAGTCCGTGCCTTGAGCAAAATACCTTGACTAGGATTTCCTTTCAGATAACGAACCACACGAAGAGCCGTATCCCAGTGTGCTTATTTCGGTTTCTGCATAAACTGAGACAAGATATGAACCGAGTAAGAGAGATCCGGTCGAGTGACCGCGAGATAAATGAGACGACCCACAAGCCTTCTATACCCCACGACATCTACATAATCAGGGCCCTTATCCAATGCCAGTTTATGATTTTGCTCCAGTGGAAATGCTGAAGGCTTAACACCAAGCATCCCCGTCTCCGAGAAAATATCCAACGCATACTTTCTCTGACACAAATAAGTTCCCGAAGGGCTTCATGCCAATTCAATCCCAAGGAAATATTTCGAGATACCCAAATCCTTCATATGAAAGCATGACTCAAATATGCTTTAAACTCCTCAATGATCCGTAAGGAACTTCCTGAAATAATAGGATCATCAACATACACAAGAACATGCAATCGATCATCACCACTTTCCATCGTAAACAAAGAGTAGTCTGGAACCGACTAATTAAAACCATAATCGCATAAGGCTGTAGTCAACTTCGCAAACCAACATCTCGGACACTGCTTTAGAGCATAGAGAGCTTTACGAAGACGACATACCTTAGTCAGATCCGAAGTACGAAAACCCGGAGGCGGCCACATATATACCTCCTCCTCTAAGTCACCATGCAAAAATGCATTATGGACATTCATCTAATGCATTTCCCAGTCACGAGAAGCAGCAACTTAAAGAAAAGAGCGAACCGTACCCATCTTGGCAACAGGAGCAAACGTCTCCTCAAAATCACTTCCTTCAACCTGACTATTCCCACAAGCAACCAAACAAGCTTTGTATCGTTTCAGAGTACCATTAGATCGTAATTTCACAGTAAATACCCACTTACAAGCAATCGCTTTCTTGTCTTTTGGAAGAGTGTCAATATCCCATGTATGACTATCTTCCAATGCATCAACCTCTGTAAGAAACGCATCACGCCAGACCTCGTGTTCCACAGCCTCGACATAACTCGTCTGCACGTCATACACAGTGAGAGCCGAGAGGAATGCTACGTGATTTGGCGAGAATTTTTCACAATTCACATAATACGTAATTGGATACGGTGACCTGTATTCTTCTTCAGGAGTAGCAACAATGGTGTTAAGAATATAGTCACTCAACTTAGATGGTGGCCTTCGAACACGGTGACGACGACCAAGCTCACTTTCCGATGAACCACTTACCGCCGGTGTCACAATGTGATCATCAAACTCAGCAGGAGGCTCATCACTTTCACGTTCATTCAAAGCACCAGAAGGTCCATCTCCTATCGGGTTTTGATCAGAATCACGTACAGGAGAAGTAGCAAGATCCAACACCTGTTGCGTGCAAGGCAAGGAATCAGGTTCTGGTGAGATTCTCTTCTCAGGTGAACTGGTAATATCGACACAAATGACCTGCAAATCAGATGCAGAAAGACCAGGAGGTGAATTAACCACATCAACATCATCAAAATCAAAAACTTCATCAGTTTCTTGCGGAGGAAGTAACGGAGAAGAAGGATGATTATCAAGAACATCACGTCGTGTCACAGTAGGTGCAAATGGGAACTTTGCTTTACAAAAAACCACATCATGTGATGCAAATATTTGACCAGTTTCCAATTCATATAATCTCCAACCCTTCTTCCCATATAGGTATCCAAGAAACACACATCGAATACTCCGCGAAGTGAACTTATCTCCTTTATGGTTCTGATTATGAACATAACACAAACATCCAAACACACGTAGATGATGCATCGGAGGAGGACGATTATATAAACGCTGAAACGGAGTAAGTCCATCAAGCAGTGGTGTTGGAGTTCTATTAATCAAATAAGCCGCACTAAGAATACACTCTCCCCAGAACTCAATAGGTAAAGATGATTGAAGCCTCAATGCCCGAGCAACATTCAAGATATGACGATGTTTTCTTTCAACACGACCGTTTTTCTCTGGAGTCCCGACACATGAGGTCTCATGAATAATACCTTTATCTCGAAAATATGATGTCAAGCACAGAAACTCCGTTCCATTATCACTACGAATAGTCTTTATATGCTTTTCGAATTGTCGTTCTATGAGAGACACAAAAACACGCAGAATTCGTGAGACCTCTTGTTTCGAAGGAAGAAGGTACAACCAAACGCTTCGCGAAAAATCATCAACTATCGTGAGAAAGTAACGAGCACACAATGAGCAGGAGTACGATATGGACCCCATAAATCGCAGTGAACTAATTCAAACAATGTAGTAGTTTTATTAGTACTTGTCAGAAAAGAACATCGAGTTTGTTTAGCTCGAATACAAACCTCACAAGTCTTATTATGTAACTTAGAAGTAAAAACACCCGAAATAGATAATAAGTCTAAAACACTATGCGAGGGATGTCCTAAGCGATGATGCCATGTATGTGAAGAAACTTAATTCGTCTAACATATCGCACCAACAAACTCCAATCCTCGCAAAAAAGGCCCTTGCACCTGCTCAGCCACTCCAATCAGCATCCTGGTAATGCAGTCCTGTACTACGCAAAGTTGATCAATGATCTGAAACACACACGCACTGTCTCGATTCAACTGTGAAACAGAAACCAAATGACAATCTAATCCATCAACAAACAACACATTGCGCAATGTAAGAGTTGAAATCAAGACCACGGTTCCATGTTATCGAGCCATAGTGAGCCGACCATCAGGTAGCTTAATCGACAACGGAACCTTATCGCATACACTTTTCAAGAAACGAAATGAGCCTGTCATATGATTAGTGGCTCCACTATAAAAAATCTAAGATCCAAGATTAAACATACCAATCAATGACTCACTCGCAGGTGCCTTTCTTTCGTTAAGGAGAGTGACCAAAGTGCGCCACTGTTTGTCGCTCAACCCGCTTAAACCAACACGATCATTGGCTGTGATGTTATGAGCTGATACAATGGACGTTGGAGGTGCCATAACCACATTAGCTCGTGCTCCATCACCACCAAAAGGTCGAACCGAACCAGTATACAACCCACGACCTTGACCCGAATTCAAACGAGGTCTTGGTCTATCTCCCCACCAACTTGGATATCCCAAGCTTCGGAAACAATTTTCCACAATATGTCATGTGCGCTTACAAGCAGAACACACGAGTTTTGCTCTCTCCTCTTGCGTCAAAAAAATTCTTTCATCACGCACAGGAGGTCCTCGAGTCTGTGTATTACGCGGACCCGTCTGTACAACATATACCATCGTGTCAAGCTGTCTCTCTTCCACCACCTGAGATGTTCTCTTACTGTCTTCATGTCGCAACAAGGTATTGTATGCCTCGTCAAGGTTCGGCAAGGGATCACGTAATAGCAAATTAGACTTAACCGTACCTTACACAGCATCATCCAATCCTTTGAGAAAGTCATGCAGCCTATCTTCCTCTCTTTCCTTCTGCAACTCCAAACCGATGGCACAATTACAGACTTTGGACACTCGAAATTCAGCAAGAGAAGTCCAAAGCTGCATTATCTTCGCATAGTACACCTCTATACTTAGACCATGTTGTCGGCACATAGCAATCTCGGTCTTGAGACACTGCACTCTCTATCCATTCTTGACAGAGTAACGCACCTTGATGTGATTCCACAACTCACTTGCGAGCTCAAGCTAGGACAATGTTGATCTCAGACCCTCCACCACTGTAAGTTTGATCCAAGACAAAATTAAGGCGTTGTTTGTCCACCAATCTTCATAATCTTCGGAATCCTCACTCGGACATGGAAGAGTACCATCCACGAATCCGAACTTCTTACATGCCTTCAAAAAGGTTCTCAGATTTTTTGCCCACTCACTAATTATAATTCGATCCCTTGAGCAATGGTTGTGAAATCACAAGACCAGATTTATCACTCGGAGAAAGATCGTAAGGAGAGATCGTTCTCCTTCGTACCTCAACACGAGTTTTCGGAACAAATTGTTCCTTTGTCGTGGAACT
Source organism: Anastatica hierochuntica (assembly GCA_900406275.1). Taxonomy (NCBI): domain Eukaryota; kingdom Viridiplantae; phylum Streptophyta; class Magnoliopsida; order Brassicales; family Brassicaceae; genus Anastatica; species Anastatica hierochuntica. The sequence goes on from OVAN01013596.1 coordinate 6,576, forward strand.
CATCGCTGTGTTTTTCGGATCCTCTACTCCCATCATCATATCTCAAAACAGAGTAATGACAATCACCAAATAAACAGAGTATATAGAGAACAAAATCTAAGATCACTCTCTATCACAAGATCGAACGTTAGCTTCGCGAATCAAGCTAAAGCTCTGATACCATGTCAAAACCAAAAAACGTATAAGATAAGGTTTTCTCTCTTATGTATTACTCTTGGCATAAGCCGTCATATATACATGTACATCAAGATACCTAATTGCTAATATATGAAATTACTCTTATGTACATACTCTAACATTAACATAAATATATATACACATATATCCCAATGTGTTTTGCGTTAAAACTGATGACATGATGTTGTGGGTCTAAAAATTATTTACTCTGAACTTATGTTTGCATTTAAACTAGTCTAAATTTTTTACAAGTGCTCTTTTTGTAAAACTGGCCACCAGTTTGTGCTATGATGATTCATGGTTACACACTTGCATGGTTGTGTCCATGAATTTGTGAAGTAGACTCTACGATACTTCTTTCCTCTCGAATTGTAGCAGGTTATCTTTCAGTCTTTTTAGTTTTTTTATAACTATTCACATACACACACGTGATTTCATTTTCAACAATGCTAATGACTTGTTCCTTATTTAGGTGAGAATTTAAAAAGAGGAATCAACCTGGTTGGTATTGACTATTCCAACAACTTGATCAATGACCTTTTGTCCAAAGGTAAAAAATCACAATTAGACAAACAGACGAAACAACACTCTCTTTGATATGACTTTATCTTAAATTTTGGTAATACTTTAAAAAATTACTGTAACATCCATCCTTACCCCTCAGGCATAGAATGCCACTTACCTAACTTGATTCTTACGTAACCATAATCTCAAGTCCGAGAAATCCACTTTATTAATTCTCAACTCAAATCAAAGAAAACAATTTTTAAGTATGATGATGTTATCTCCTTGCAATAACAAGAGATCGTTATCTCAACAAAAACGTTAAATACTATAGTGAATTTATTGTTTTACTATCATTTAAATTACCAAGTAAAACTGGTAATTTGGAAAAACATTGAACGAAACAAAACCTGATACGATCTCGAGTTCGGTTTCTCTGGAACTTGTAGAAGGGATAATTCCGAAGGAGATTCGGGTGGTGGAGATTTCAGGTTTTGCCTCGTGTATCCGTCGATATTGGATTTGTGAGTCTAAAGCTGTTGGAAATCCTTGCAAACGTTGTAGAAGTATGGAATTGAATGAATGGTGACACAAGTGTTTATGGATTAACACCTGATACTATCGAATTTGGTTAAGATATCAAACCTTTAGACAATTGATCTCAGCATCACATCGAAGATCGAATTGTGAATCACTCTCAAAGAGGAAAAGCAAAAGGTTTGGTATTTTTATCAATAAAAGGTTGGTTTCTTTGCCGTAATGTTTGGCTACATTATATAGGAAAAAAGAATAACCCTAATCTAAAAAAGTAAAAATAAATCTGAAACAAATCAGAACCATATCTAATATAATGTAACGGAATAATAATATAAAAAGAAATATGGAAAATAAAGGGAAAATAACAAAAAAAACTTATTTCCACCTCTGTCTACGATGCCTGAACAGGGTGCCCGGACAAACCAAAGTTGGTTATACCCTGGTAAGGTGTCTCCCTTCTGCACCAGGACAGGACGCCTGGATATAATCAAATCTGCTTACATTCGGGTAAGCTGTCTCCCTTATGCACCCGAATAGGACACCCAAACATAACCAAATACGCTTTCACCTGGGTAAGATGTCTTTCTTCTTCACCCAGACAGAACACCTGGACAAAACCTACGAAGTTAAACTTTAAAGCATAACTTCCTTCTTCTCGTCCAATCCATTTGCATCTTCATGAAGGTCTTCTTCGGACTGTTCGGATCGTGAAACCGGCTTGTCAGTATCATATCATCCTCCCTCTCTTGACAAGGATTTGTCATCAAATCCGTTCTTCCTCTATCAAACAGAAACTAATTCTTCACACATATCAAAGTCCTTGGATCTTTTCCTTTGTCACAACCATTGCAATTGATAAGGTTGCTTTAGTTTAATAACACTGCATCCGTCTTTGACTTTATCAACAATTAGATCAAGTCTCTGAACTCTTGCTCCAGCGTCACTGCCTCAGAGTTGAAAGCAACATGTCCTCAATTGCTTCAGCTAATAATTTGCAAGACAAAAAAGTATATCTTTGCTTCTGAACTCTAAAAAGCTCGTTCCTTTGTGTGGTTGTAAGAATTCCAGCAAACCAGCTCTGGTTTTTTGTTGAAGTCGAGAATGTTGAATCCCTAAAGACAAAATCAATTGATTCTCTAGCCTTATGTGACGTTTCCTCAATAGGGATGTAGATTACCATAATCTTCTGTTGAGCCTCCTTTGTAGAATCTTGAATTTCAACCACTTCCGGTTGTGTTTCTACAACAAAATGAGAATACATGCTCTCATCTTGTTGTACTTCAACCAGTGGCGTAGAAACCTTGGTAGGTTCCTCTTCCTGTACTTGCTTATCCGATTCTTCTTTCAATGTCGCTTTCACTCTAGTCGAAGAAGGTATTGAATTCTTGGGTTGCTCATGGTAAAATTCTCGACGGTAATTTCTCAAAACAAACTTTTTCCTCATGATATTTTTCATCTGTCTCCAAGCTTGAACAGAATATTCACCTCTGCGTCCTCTCAAAGACACCAACTGATCCCACCAGGTTATTGCATAGTCTTGAAAATTATAGTTAGCTATACGAACCTTCTTAGCTTCAGAGAAGTGATTGTGTTCAAAGATAAGCTCAATCCTTCTCTCCGACTTCAAATATGCATTCAGATCATTCCTTTCATGAAGGGATGGAATCATCATCTTCAAACCACCAAGGTAAGTGTAATGGTTCTTAGCTTCTTGATCACGTCCGGTAAAGATATACAAGAAAGCTGCCATTTTTTGCTTTTTTGCGTTTATTTTTTCTTTTTTGACTTTTTTTTTTAAATTTTTTTTTGTTTTTTTTTTAAAAAGAAAAAAACCAAGGTTTCAGTTTACTGAGAAAGCTGAAACGAAAAAAAAACTAAAGGAAAACAACAAAAAAGATGATGGAAAATTGATGGAAGATGAGAAAGATGGATTGAGAATACCAAATTCCAGATCAGCTTGATACCAATTGATATGATTCTGAGATCGATTTCTATGAAATTGGTAGAAAGGATAATCCTGAAAGAGATTCATGTGGTGGAGATTTCAGGTTCTGCCTCGTGTATCCCCCAATAATGAATTTGTGAATCCAAAATTGTTAGAAATCCTTGAAAATGTTGTTGAAGTCTGGAGTCGAATGAATGGTAACACAAGTGTTTATGGATTAACACCTGATACTGCCGAATTGGGCTAAGATATCAAACTTTGAGCCAATTGATCTCAGTATCTCACCAAAGATCGAATTGAGAATCACTTTCAAAGAAGAGAAACACAAGCTTTAGTATTGTTATTGATAAAAGGTTGATTTCTTTGTCATAATGTTTGGCTACATTATATAGGAAAAAACGAATAACCCTAATCTAAAAAGAAAAGAAAAAAGAAAAGAAAATACATCTAAAACAAATCATAACCAAATCTAATATAATCTAAAGGAATAATAATCTAAAAAGAAATCTGGAAAAATGGGAAAATAACTGATTTTCCCCCCTGTCTACGATGCCTGGAAATAGTGTCCAGACAAAACCAAAGTTACTTACACCCGAGTAAGGTATTTCCCTTCTGCACCCGGACTGGATGTCCGAACAAAACCAAATCTTCTTACACCCGGGTAAGGTGTCTCCCTTCTGCACCTAGACAGGACGCCCGGACATAACCAAATCTGCTTTCACCCGGGTTAGATGCCTCTCTTCTTCACCCGGATAGAACACCCGGAAAAAACCTGCAAAGTTGAACTTTAAAGCATAATTTCCTTCTTCCCGTTCAATCCATTTGCATCTTCATGAAGGTTTTCTCCGGACTGTTTGGATCGTGAAACCGGCTTGTGAGGATCATATCAAAACCTTATGGGGAGCGAACCTCGAAAACTCTTTCAATTATTTCTGGATAATGTTCATTAACCAAATTCCGTAGTTAATATTTTTGTAACTCTAATTCGAAATAGTCAGTGCCCATAAGTAATATGCATCTCCTACGACGTGACCCAAACTCATTAATAACCAAAAGCGTCTTGATGGAGAACCCAAAATGTTAATGTAACACCTTCATATTATCAAGAGTAGGCAAAAACATTAAACTTGTATACGACAAAAAAAACATAAACACAAAGATATTCTACTGGTAAAGCAAGAAAGTATATTTTCGACAATAGATGTTCACAACAAAAATCTTGTCCAACCAAATTGTTTTGAAGATGTTCTAATAAAGATTTCAACCGAGAAAATTTTTTTTACATAGTGGATGAAAACAAACAACTCAAATATTAAAGTTGAAGAACTCACTTATGATAAGCCTCCAACAATGTTGGTGTGGAAGGAGAAAGACAACACTACGATGATGAAGCATAACAAGACGACCATTGGAGGAGCTTCAAACATACATATGAGATTAGGAGAACTATCTCATCTCAAGATGATATTAAATCTTGTGGACAGAGCGCCAAATCACTAGAGCACTCGATTGGCCGATAATCTGCCAAATTTACGCTATAATATGTGACATTTAACTCTTTATTAAGATATGAAGTCTCACGACACAGTTAAAATACCAATTGTTGTGTTTTTCACCTTCCATGTTGTTATGAAAATGAATGACTTCCATTATTTACAGACTAATAATTTTCCCACCACAAACATATTTAGAAAATAGAAAATAAAGTTTAGTAAAATACAAATGCTAATTACAAAAACACTTATTTAAAAGATACTAAATGTATAACAAAACATAGCCCGCGCGTATGCACGAATATTCATCTAATATTTATAAAAATTTATAAATACTTACAAATCAGATGTTGTTCTGGTTGGAATTTAAAGAATACATATAATATTTGTGACAAAAGTAAACCATCATAAAAGTTTATAAATCCTCGTAAAAGCTTATAAACATTTATTAATAAAACGTTACAGAATTTCGGGCTAGAATTTAAGTAATACATATCATATTTGTAACAAAATGTTTTTATAAAGGTCTCTAAATCTTTGTTAACCGGTAGTTATTGGAGGTGCATATGATTTATAAGCATTTATAAAAGTTTAAAAACTCTTAGAAATGTTTACTTTAGTCACATATATTATGTGATTTGTCTAAGCTCATAACGCCCAATCCCCTATAATATATAAAGGTTTATAATATTTATAAGGGTTTATAAGCTCACAATGAATGTTTACTTTATACCATTTGAATTATATTATTTATAAGGGTTTGTAAACTCACAATAAATGTTCACTTTATACCATGTGATTAATTTGCTTCAGAAGATGCTAAACATATAACACAACTAGTATGGTTAGGAGAAACACAGAAGATAAAAGGAGTTTCTGAACACACAAAAAAATTACAGTTCTCTCTACTCGAAACGAAACTCGCTCAGCTAGTGAAACGTTTGCTTTCACAAAATCACTCATCTCTAAAAGCCAATAAAGAAGACAACTAAAAGAGTCTATATCCTAGATTTGACGGGGAAGTGTGGATGTCAGTTCCAACACTTAGAATTTATAGGGAATAAATACAAGGAAAATATACGTGGGTAGAATCACGTTAGAACTTATCAAATGAATCACTACTTTTATTGGGGTTAATGATTGATATAACAAATACAAAGAGGTTTCTTATTGTGAACAATGAACGAAAAGATGTTTTTGATTACAAATGCCTGAGTGAAAAAGTGTTCTCTGTGATTAGGGTTCAGAGAAGCTGAAGAAAACCCCTTCTCGCATCCTCTTCCTATCTTTAAATCATTATTTTCCGCGACCGAAAGCTGTTCCGAGATCTCCTCTTTGAATGGTGGGATTCATAACAACCTCCTTTGACCAAGTCTAAGACCTCCATGCTGGCTACTCGACACCCGATCCTATAGCCTTCTGTCGAGCGAAACCTGAACCTCTCACTACAAGAAAACACGCAATTTGCGAGAGAATTTTGCGAGGAAAAAT